>KV014965.1:6626-45731 GCA_001598015.1 Dorcoceras hygrometricum | reverse complement strand
GGTTTTGTTGCTAGATGTCTGAATTGCCAGCAGGTCAAGGCTGAGAGGATTAGACCTGGTGGATTGCTACAGAGTTTGAATGTGCCCCAATGGAATTGGGAGCACATCGCCATGGATTTTGTGACTCATCTACCTCGGTCGAGTAGGGGATGCGATGCGATTTGGGTGGTGATTGATAGACTTTCGAAGTCAGCCCATTTCATTCCCTATGATGTGAGTTGTTCTATGAAGAAAATGGCGAAGCTGTATATCGACCATGTGGTGAGATTGCATGGAGTTCCTGTTTCGATAGTGTCCGATAGAGATCAATGATTCAATTCCCGATTTTGGAAGAGCTTGCAAGAAGTGATGTGTTCGAGATTGGCTATGAGTACAGCCTATCACCCACAGACAGATGGTCACTCTGAGCGGACTATTCAGACTTTGGAGGATATGCTGCATGCAGTAGTGATGTATTTCAGTGGTGGCTGGCAGGATTCTTTGTCGTTGGTTGAGTTTTCATATAACAACAGCTACCAGGTGACTATCGGGATGGCTCCATTTGAGGCGTTGTATGGTCGTAAGTGCAGATCTTTGATCTGTTGGGAAGAAGTTGGCGAGAGACAGCTTTCTACCCCTGAATTTGTGCAGCACATGAAAGATCAGATTGATTTGATTGGGGTTAGAATGAAGGCTGCACAAGATAGATTTACTAGCTATGCTAATAGAAGACGCAGACCTTTGTAGTTTGAGGTTGGCGATCGAGTATTTCTCAAAGTTTCTCCTTTCAAGAGCGTGATGAGATTCAGATTTAAAGGCAAATTAGCTCCTAGATTCGTTGGTCCCTTTGAGATTATTGAGAGGATCGGACAGTTGGCTTATCGATTGAAGCTGCCCGATGAGTTAGCAGTGATGCATGACGTTTTTCATGTGTCAATGTTGAGGAAATATGAGCCAGATACGTCCCATGTGTTGAGAATCGACGAAGTAGAGCTGGATTCTGCCTTGAGTTATGTTGAATATCCAGTCCAGATTTTGGATAGAAAGGAGAAGCAGTTGAGGAACAAAGTAGTTCCGTTGGGATGGTCCAATGGAGCAAGCATGGCAGAGAAGAAGCAACTTGGGAACCGGAAGAGAAGATGCAGCACGAGTGGCCGCATCTGTTTGAGTAGATATTGTATTAGATTTTGGTTTCTGGTTATGTTCTTCCCTAGTTGTCGTTTGTTGATTTCCCAGTTATCTTGAACTCTTGGGTTTGAACTAGATGAATTTCTGTTTCGTATTCTGATTGTTTGATTGATTTTCCCTGAGTTTGCCTTGATTTTGAGGACGAAATCTCTTAAGGTGGGGAGAATGTGAGGAATCAGACTTTTGGTTAGTGATTACTCAAATTGATTTGGGAATTATCGCATGAATTTTGAAGGTTTTTGCGCGTGAAATCTGATTCCCCATTGTAATTCAGAAGTTGTGCTATTGTTTAGACACCAGTCGTAGCGAATTTAGGAAGTCAACGCTGGGTGACCAGCTGTTGGCAACGATGCTTACGTAACCATTACGGCGTCGTTTAGATTAGTTGTCGCGTCGTCGTTTTGTGTAATTTCGCGAGATCAGTCGCTGATGGGTTTTTGAAGAGATCTGTTACCATCTTTTAAGCTGTATATCGACCATGTGGTGAGATTGCATGGAGTTCCTGTTTCGATAGTGTCCGATAGAGATCCATGATTCACTTCCCGATTTTGGAAGAGCTTGCAAGCAGTGATGGATTCGAGATTGGCTATGAGTACAGCCTATCACCCACAGACAGATGGTCAGTCTGAGCGGACTATTCAGACTTTGGAGGATATGCTGCGTGCAGTAGTGATGTATTTCAGTGGTGGCTGGCAGGATTCTTTGTCGTTGGTTGAGTTTTCGTATAACAACAGCTACCAGGTGACTATCGGGATGGCTCCATTTGAGGCGTTGTATGGTCGTAAGTGCAGATCTCCGATCTGTTGGGAAGAAGTTGGTGAGAGACAGCTTTCTACCCCTGAATTTGTGCAGCACATGAAAGATCAGATTGATTTGATTCGGGTTAGAATGAAGGCTGCACAAGATAGATTTACTAGCTATGCTAATAGAAGACGCAGACCTTTGTAGTTTGAGGTTGGTGATCGAGTATTTCTCAAAGTTTCTCCTTTCAAGAGCGTGATGAGATTCAGATTTAAAGGCAAATTAGCTCCTAGATTCGTTAGTCCCTTTGAGATTATTGAGAGGATCGGACAGTTGGCTTATCTATTGAAGCTGCCCGATGAGTTAGCAGTGATGCATGACGTTTTTCATGTGTCAATATTGAGGAAATATGAGCCAGATCCATCCCATGTGTTGAGAATCGACGAAGTAGAGCTGGATTCTGCCTTGAGTTATGTTGAATATCCAGTCCAGATTTTGGATAGAAAGGAGAAGCAGTTGAGGAACAAATTAGTTCCGTTGGGATGGTCCAATGGAGCAAGCATGGCAGAGAAGAAGAAACTTGGGAACCGGAAGAGAAGATGCAGCACGAGTGGCCGCATCTGTTTTAGTAGATATTGTATTAGATTTTGGTTTCTGGTTATGTTCTTCCCTAGTTGTCGTTTGTTGATTGCCCAGTTATCTTGAACTCTTGGGTTTGAATTAGATGAATTTCTGTTTCGTATTCTGATTGTTTGATTGATTTTCCCTGAGTTTGCCTTGATTTTGAGGACGAAATCTCTTAAGGTGGGGAGAATGTGAGGAATCAGACTTTTGGTTAGTGATTAATCAAATTGATTTGGGAATTATCGCATGAATTTTGAAGGTTTTTGCGCGTGAAATCTGATTCCCCATTGTAATTCAGAAGTTGCGCTATTGTTTAGACACCAGTCGTAGCGAATTTAGGAAGTCAACGCGGGTCAACGGTACTGTAGCTCTCAGCTGGTGGATTTTGAATCATTAGAGATGACGTAGGCGTGACGCGTTGTTATCTGCTGGCAGTAGTTGCGCTTAGAATGGTAGCTGCTGGCAGCAGGCGCGTAATTGCGAGAGCGATCGAGGAAGCAACACGTGTGGTCAACATTTTTGAGTGTTGACTAATGGATTCAGCAGTTGCGTTAGAGAGGAGCGACCAATCGATGACTTGAAGAACCAGTCACGAGGCGTCGGTTGACAGATATGATGACGCATCCCTTGCAACGTCGTTTTACTAAGTTGAAACGCTGCGTTTTGAGTATTGCGACTAGGTGACCAGCTATTGGCAACGATGCTTACGTAACCATTATGGCGTCGTTTAGATTAGTTGTCGCGTCGTCGTTTTGTGTAATTTCGTGAGATCAGTCGCTGATGGGTTTTTGAAGAGATATGTTACCATCTTTTTGCTGTAAGATATCTACTGTTCACGTCGACTGAATATTTTGTGATCAGCAGCTAGTGGATTTGAGGGCTATATATATCTATATAGATGATGGTGATCGACACTTAGAAATATTTTCCACACGATATTTCTTATCTCTTTATCCAAACCCTCGTTAGCTACTGTTCACCATGACTTATATTCCGTCGATTGCCGCCGTTCTCCGCCGATGATTTGAGTGATTTTGGTGGCGCTGGATTCGTTGTGAGTTGCTCTTTCGATTTCTACTCATTTGAAGCCCTGAATTAGCGTTGGAGTGGAAGCGCAAAGCTACTGGTGTTCGAAGCTTTTTCGAGAAGTCTGTTCCGTGCGTTTCCCTGCTGGTTTAAGCTTCGGGGTGAGCATTTCTCATTGAATTGAGCTTGGTCTAGTAGTTAATACCTGCGTGGATTTGTTTAGAACTTGGGTATAGTTCTGACCGTAGGCTATGATGCTTAGAAATTGAGATTTGAACTAGAATTAAGCTTATATGTGAGGCCCTGTGACAGATTTGAGTTCGCAGGAGGTATCTGCTGGGATTTTCGAAAGCAGGAAGACGCTGAATTGCTTCAGTTGTTGTACCGTGCCTTTGTAAGAATCTGTTGAGGTAGAATCAACTGTTGAGGTACGAATTGAGCAGATTTAGCAGCTTAGAGCATGAACATGACTATGATTGATGTTGTGAAATCTGTTGATGTGATTCTGTGAAATTACGTGTAACAGTTTGTTGAATTGATTGATTATTTCATTCTGTTTTCACGTTCTGAATGATATGCATCGACATTGATTATTGAATTGGCATACATGCATACATCTTGAGCCTTATTGACAGATTGATTGATGACCCGAGATTAGAGCCACGTTGTGACTGGCCAACTGAGGTGTTGTGCCTGAATAGTCCAATGCTATCATCGGAGTGGTGATCGACTGATTGGTTGTGTCTGAATACCACCGAGTTGTGATGGGTTGACGGACCCTGAAGATCACGGACCGATGATTTCCACCGGCTGACTTGCTGTGCGTTGTATAGAGGCTCGAGAGATTTGATTTGCCATTTGATACGCTGGTCTAGCTATCCGATCTTTGATAGCCCTCATGCATTTCATGACATTGATTTATAGCATGTTGCATGTTTAGCTGTTTTTGATAGCTCTTCGTACTGAGGCTTGACCTCATATTTGTTTTCCTTCTTTGTGTTGTTTGGGTCTTGTGTTACCCACGTTTGCAGCTTCAGGTAACCAAGCTGGACAGAGTAGAGATTCAGCTGGTCAATCCCCGTTCCCTTGAGTCCAAGTTGTATATTTATGTATTGAACCGGGGGATGCCCCGTGTTACTATGTATTGGGGATCTATTTTGGATTTGAGGTTTGTTGTTGTTACCTATTTTGATTTTAATACCAGCTGGACAACCAGACGCAAGCAACAGCAGGATCCAGTCGAGAGCTTCTAAGAACCAGCTGTTGCTATGAATCCAGTCGCAAGCTTTGCGTATCCAGTCGACATGGAATCCAGTCGCAAGAAAGCAGATGTAGTGGAGAGTTACAATCCAGACGCAAGATTCCAGTCGTAGTATTTGAAGAATTCAGCAGAAGCGCAAAGCAGTAGTCGACATGAATCAGCAGCGAAGCAGTTGACGATTTACGAAGAGTTATCAAAGCTGGATGTCAACTGCTGAGCTCAATTCAAATGGCGAAAATGACAAGAAGCCTGCAAAAGAAAAGGACACAAGTACTATTCCCTGTCGGTACTTTACAGAACACTTTTGAACGGGAAGAATTTTGTGTCCAACGGGATTAATTCAAACAGAGGCTATATATGCGAAGGCAACGCCATTGAAGAAGGTTGACGAGAAGACGCTGGTGAGAGAGTTGTTGTCGCACAGAAAAGAAAATCAATAGAAGACAACAACAGAGGGAAAATGAATCTGAAGTGAAGCTGTCAATAGAAGATAACAACAAAGGGAAAATGAATCTGAAGTGAATCAACATAAGAGTTAATCAAACTACAACAGCTGAAATGGAAATGACAATGCGTATGCAATGCAACAGCTGAACCAGTACATATACAACAAGGCAATTCATACACAGCAATCACACATAATACCCATGCCAGATCCACGCTGTAAAATAAGCTCAACATCCGTACCTTAACTTCTGAATTATACCTAGCGCACGCAGATTGCCACAATGAAAGTCCTAGCAACGCAGATCCACCACCTGCTAAGTCAATACAAGCAATTTCTCAAGGACTACAACTCAGGAACACAGCAGCTGGGAGCTACACCTCCACCAGCGCTAGATCTACCTTTCCATCACAACGAAAAGCTCTAATCAAAGCTTAAAGGTAGAATCTTTACTTACCCCAACAAGCTAGGATAGGATGCGAAATCCGACGCTTATGCTAACAGACTAGAGAAGGGAGATGTCTTAGCGATCCTGCGATCCTCTTTCAGCTCCTCCAAAGCCTTCTAAAGAGGTATAGAACGAAGCGCCTTAGAAAAAGGAGTCCAACGCTACCACTCTCACTCTCGTCGGAGCTATCTACCGATGGCAATTGAAACGAAGAAGATTACTGTGAACCGTAACTAGGGTATCACGACAAGATAAGGTTCACGGGAAATATTTCTAAGTGTCGGGGAAACAATGATAGAGAACAACAGCTAAGTCCCCTATTAAAAGTCACAACTGACTACTGGGAAACAGTTCCACCGACAAACTCAGTTGTCACAACTAATATTCCCAACCAACAGCTGAAATCTCGCAACAGCTATGCCCTATCGCTAAACAGCGAATAACTAAACAAAACGACGTCGCACAGAGAGAGGGACACATCACCACAGAACACGTCACTTGCTAGCCACTGCTGATCGCTAACCAATAGCTGATTACTACGCAACAGCTGAATACGCCTCTAACACACCAACAGCTGAATCTCCTAGCGCTAATCCAAAACTCTGTCGTCTCGACTAATCCAAACGACGTTGTTTCGCTACCCTCTACGAAACACGCTAACACGCAACGACTGAATCCAACGTCTGAGATCTAACGAAGCACTGCTTCTCCAACTGATTCCTACTGCTACAGCTGATACTCAAACAAACGTCTCCCACGCAATGTCTAATTTCTTTCCAACCGCTGATTCTTACACTTAACGACATCCGATGGCTACACCAAGCACATCGGCCCACAGCTGGTCCAAACCCGACCAACATCTGAACGGAAAAATGTTCGGGTCTGACACAGCATACTGGTACTATACACCGATCGGTTATCAAAGAAACCAAGCTCAATATGATATGTGTGTATTCAAGGCAGTTCCAACTCCTAATAAACGCATATAAATAACACTTAAGAAAATCAAACAGAGAACCAGCAATTAACTGCACAGCTAGACAACATTAGCTAGCACATATACACGGCAGATCACGCAGGAAATATTAACATGATTATATCAAAGCTGCTAGTATGAGCTCATCGTACCTCAAACCTCAACACAGCTACTACCTCAGCAGATCACACGAGAACACCGCTCCAACAACCTGCTCAGATCTGCTGCACTACTAGCTCACCAAGAAACTCAACAGAAGCTGCTTAAAAGCTCAAATCTGTCAAGACATCTTACAAATCAACTCATATCTAAGCTCGTTCAGCCTGCTGCCTACGGTTGAGAAGCCCATACCAGTCACGACTACACAACGTCGGACCAACAGCTCAAATCAAAGCTTGGAATAAGAAGAAATCTCTTGTCCAAATCTGCTAAAGGAACGAGAGATCCAAACGACGACGTAAATCGATGACAATCAAAAGAAATCGAGTATGATGAACAGTGAGGGTTTCGGGAACAGTATATGTCGAAGGCTCTTTGGGAGAAGATAATAAATATCGAGTCTGAAATTGACTAAGTGTTCGACACTCATATATATTCCCAATCAACGCTACAGTGAAAGTCAACCAACTCAGATCTGAGCACCACACTAGATCTGACTCCTCTAAGCTACACCAAATCTTACTACTACCAAACGACGTCGTGCAGGAGTCCCGCTCAGGGTAAAACAGGTCACTGCTCAACCCGCTAGATGGATCTCAGAAAGATCTCGCAGACCAGCTCCCGCCAAAGCTGACCCTTACTTGAACTCACCCGGTCTGGACCACAAACCACTCGCACATCCAAACCTGATCACAAGCACTGACTAGATTTCACTTACTCAACCAAATTTGATCAGATCGTGCACACTGACCAAATAGGAGCATCCATCTCTGAGCGTCATGCATGCAGGTTACTCTACAACCAACTCAGATCCCCTAAGCCAAACCAGATCGTGCTCCCTTAGAACCAACTCCTAGACTCAGAATATCACGCTCGCATCAGTTCCCGTGCACCTATCATTCATATCAAATCTGACACAAACTCACGCACGTACCAACACACTGTTTCCTCAAATTTGGTACGCACAGCTGCTCACACTCGTGGAACGGATACGCCCAACCATCTTGTACTTCTAGATCACATCGCCAACACATAGTACGCTCAACCAGCGTCAAATCTGGTATTCACGAAACGACGTCGCATAGATTTCCCTCAACCAGCATCTACATTAGTAACCCAAAACGACGTTGCACTGTCTCCAGATCTCTTCACCTAGTTCTCACTCAAATTTGGAATCCACGAACCGATCTACACCAAAACACGAACCGATCTGGTCCATGCAACGCTACCAGCCCCCTTGCACAAGACATTTCTCTCCAGCTCGGGCTCAAGTACTCAAATCTGCCGGCATCCAAAGCTGATTTCAACCAATAGCTTTGACCAATTCTCCTAGGCTGGATACCTGATAGTTCACCAAGCACGCTTCTCTTATGAAATCCTCATTCCAATCTAATAAAGTCATTAATCACTATATAACCAATCTAGTTATTTCCTCAAATTTGCTCGTAACATAGCACTAATTAAATCCGTTAGTTACAGTCCTCACATCCTCCACACCTAAAGAGATTTCGTCATCGAAATCAAATGACAACTACAAATCAGAACTAAGGGAATACCAGAGAATCACCAGGACTGAAATCTAGCAATCCAAAATTCCTGATATATACAAACAGTCACTAACTAAAAACACCAAAGCAACTCAACACAAATCAGCAAGCTAGAAGATTACCTGGGTTACTACTGCATATGCTCAAATAGTTGAGGCCACTCCTGTCTCATCTTTTCTTCAACTTCGCCAGTAGCTTCCTCTCTGTCGTGCTTGCTCCACTGAACCATCACCAACGGAATAGTCTTATTTCTCAATCGTTTCTTCTTTCTGTCCAGAATCTGCACTGGATATTAAACATAACTCAGGAATGATCCAGCTCAATTTCATCGGTCCTCAGCACATGGGAAGGATCTGGCTCATATTTCCTCAAAATGGACAAATCAAACACATCATGCATCGCTGCTAACACAGCAGGCAGTTGTAATCGAGACACCAAAGATCCAATCCTCTCAACAATCTCGAATGGACCAACGAATATAAGAGCTAATTTACCCTTAAGACTGAATCTCATCACGCTCTTGAAAGGAGAAACTTTCATACTCGATCACCAACCTGAAATTACAAAGGTCTATGCCTAGCATAGCAAGCTTGACGATCTTGTGTAGCCATCATTCTGCTTCGAACTAGTTCAATCTGATCCTTCATATGCTGCACAAATTCAGGAGTAGACAGTTGTCTCTCACCAACTTCTTCCCAAAAAATCGGTTATCTACACTTCCGACCATACAAAGCCTCGAATGGTGCCATCCCGATAGTCACTTGGTATGTCAATAAAAACCCAAATTGCATCGCATCCCCTATTCGAACGAGGTAAATGAGTCACAAAATCCATAGCCACGTTCTCCCAATTCCATCGAGGCACTTATAAACTCTGTAGAAATCCACCAGGTCTCATTCTCTCGCCCTTGACATGTTGGCAATTCAAACATCGAGCTACAAATCTAGAGATGTCATTCCTCATGCCTTCCCACCAGTAGTGCGACTTCAAGGCATGGTACATTTTCTTCTCGCCTGGATGCACACTATAACGACTGCAATGGGCATCGTCCAAGATAGTTTCTCTCAAATCGATCAGGTTTGAAACAACCAATCTACCTCGAAATTTCAGACATCCATCAGAAGCAATAGTAAGATCTCCCGACTGACCATTCTGGGCCTTTATCTTCAACTCATGAATGTACGCATCAGTCCTCTGTGCTGATCTAATGTTTGCGACAACCTGTGGTTCGACCTGAAAAAAAGAAACCACGAAGTACTGATCATCTGGCTGAAAACGCCATCCAGAAGTCCCTAAATGCTCATGGACTTTTGATATACTCAACGACGTCAACATTGCAGGCTGGGCTTTCCTACTCAAAGCATATGCCACTAAATTCATTCGCCCAGGCTGATACTGAATCTCACAGTCAAAATCCTTGAGCAACTCCATCCAACGACGTTGTCTCATATTCAGATCTGACAGAGTGAAGATATAACAGGAGCATAGTCAACTTCTCCTTAAGCAACTGGAAACTCGACTCACATTCATCTGTCCACAAGAATCTCCTATCCTTCTGGGTCAACTGAGTCATCGGTTTGTCTATCGAAGAAAACTTCTCGATGAAACGTCTATAGTAGCCAGCTAAACCGAAGAAGCTACGAATTCTCAGAAACGTTCCTAGGCTCCCAATTAAGAACTTCTTCGACCTTACTCGGATCCACCTAAATACCTTCTGCAGATATGACATGAACCAAAAAGATTACCTTATTCAACCAAAACTCACACTTACTGAACTTCGCATAGAGCTGTGAGTCTCTCAGTTTCTGCAACACCATCCTCAAGTGCTCCTTATGCTCTCTATAGCTCCTCGAATACACCAGGATGTCGTCTATGAAGACAATCAAAAAAAGATCAATATACTCACTAAAGACGTTGTTCATCAAATCCACGAAGACAGCAGGGGTATTCGTCAATCCAAATGGCATCACATGAAACTCATGATGCCTGTATCTAGTTTGGAATGCCGTATTCGCCACACCAGAGTCTCTAATCTGCAACTGATGATAACCATATCGCAGATCAATCTTGGAGTACACTGCCGATCCCTGCAGTTGATCGAACATATCATCAATTCTCGGTAACGGATACTTGTTCTTAATCGTTGCTTTATTCAGCTGTCGAAAGTCAACACACATCCTCATAGATCCATACTTGTTCTTTACAAAGAGAATTGGAGCTCCCCAAGGCGACATACTCGGTCTAATGAAACCTTTCTCCAGAAGATCATGCAACTGGTCCTTAAGTTCCTTCAAATCAGCTGGCTCCAACCGATATGGAGCTCTCGAAATCGGGGCGGTTCCTGGCACCAACTCAATGCTGAATCAATCTCTCATCTCGAGGGAAATCCAGGAATCTCATCCGGAAAAACGTCTGGGAACTCTCGGACAATCAGAATATCACTCAACTCTATCCGTGATTCATGGGAAACATCCAAGGCATAAATCATGAACCCTGCATTCTCTAGCGACAACAGGCTAAACATCTCCATGGCAGACACTAGTGGAATATTCGATCACGAGTCAGCACCGTAAAAAATCCCACTTTTCCCCAAATTGAGGTCTAAACCTCACTACACCATGGAAACAATCTACAGTCGCTCTATAACTAGACAACACGTCAATGCCCAAAATACAGTCAAAATCTCTAATCTCTAAAGAAATCAGATTCTTCACCAACACATTCTCATCGAATCTGATAACGCAATCCAAAACCACTTCACGGGACATCAACCACACGCCAGCAGGAGTATAAACAGATACAAAATCACACAGTGGGGTAGCACTCAACCCACACTCATGCACAAATAAATCAGATATAAAAGAGTGTGATGCTCCTGTATCAAACAAAACTCATGCAGGAAAATCAAAGATAGCACAAGTACCTGCAATAACTCCTCCAGGCATATCATCAGCTTGCTCTCTCGTCATGGTGTTCACCTGAGCTTGTTGCTGTCCTGAAAACTGAGGTCTAGAAGATCCTCCAAACCTAGACGGTTTTCGTGGTTGGAATCCTGATCGTTAGGTTTGGGCAAAAGGTTGCGGTCTCTGTGAAGAACCACCAGCCGAACCTTGCTGCGACAAATTAGACGGCTGTCCCCTCACCGACAGACACGATCTAGCCAGGTGTCCAGTTTTCCCACACTTGTAACAATTACCCTAAAATCTGCGTCACTGAGAAGTCATATGCCTACCTCCACACTAACCACACGACACTCCTTCAGAGCCACTACCACCAGAACTAACAGAACCAGAAGAACTCGAATTCGACCGTCTCTTGAACTGATTTACTTGAGGCTTGAACCTCTGGCTATTTGACTGCTGTGAAGTCTGAGGAGGTTGAAACGGATTCGTCCCTTCTGGTACGGGATGGAAACTACGCCCAGCTATAGGCTGAACTTGAGCCTGTGCTTCCAAAAGACTCTCAATGTCCACCGCCCTGTCCACAAGTCGCAAAAGAACCAGCTAACACCATATGGAACAATTCGGGCCTCAACCCTCTTAGAAACTTGTTCCTCTTCATCCTCTCCTGATTAGCAACGTGGGGAACATACGACAGAAGCAAAGAAAACTGTCTAGCATACTCAGCCACCCTCATGTTACCTTGCTTCAAATTATCGAACTCCCTCTCACGATTATTGTAGTAGGACTCAGGGGTATACTTCTGTCGGAAAATTGCACAGAAGCTCTCCCAAGAAATCAAAGCACCACTCTCTCTCATGACTCGGGAAGTACCTTTCCACCAGCGTTGAGCATGATCCCTCAACTGCAAAACAGCCAACTTCAGTTTCCTCTCCTGGGAATACTCCACCGTGTCAAACAATTCCTCCATATGCTCCAACCAGCCTTCAGCCATCAGACCACCCTCGGCTCCAGTAAACGTAGGGGGATTCGTCCTCTGAAATCTAGCCAACACTAGTTCCATCTCGCCAATCTGCCTAGTCACATCTTCCACCTCAAACTCTGCCTGTCTAGCTCGACGACACAAAGGCACACTCTGCTGCTCCACATCCTCATCGCTCTTCGGGGCTCTAGACTCCCCAGCTACCTGCCTAGTGATTCTAATTTTACCTCTCCACGACGGCATCTACCAAAACTCAAAGGTAAGGGCCAAAAACAGATAATACACAGAGGCAAGCAGCACAATCACAGAGTCAATCGCAAACAAAGACTCAAACTCTGTGCCTAGACTCAAGTGTGATGGAAAAAGAATCGAGCTTATCTCAGTTTAAGCTCTGATACCAAAATGTCAGGCCCGGTGCGCTTAAACATGGATTAACTACTCAATTAATCGTAATTACACGAATGCAATAAAATATGGGCTAAATTTTTTTTTCTCGTTCGGGCCTGTACTGAAAATTATTTCAAAATACGATCATAATCAAAATATGGATTTTAACTTAAAAATCCAAAATTCACTAGCAACGACAGCCTACAGGTAAAATACAATTACAGATCCCCGAATACAGTATATGCACAGGGCATCCCATGGCCCAATATCTCAATACATAATATATATATAACTGGGACACAAAATGGGGATCTACTAGCCGACGCTCCACTCGGTCTAGCTGGATTACCTGAGGATCCTGCAAAGTCCAACACAGACCAAAGTAGCCCAAAAACGGGAAAATAAAACGAGATCAAACCTCAGTACGAAGAGAATATGTAAAACCAGCTAACATATAAAACATGTAATATCTCAAATGTGCAATGCATGATCAGGATACTATCAAGACTCATCGGTCAGCAACAACAATTCACGCCCAAAACTCAACAGTGAATCAATAAAGTAGTGGCCACATCGCATGTGGAATCATGGGTGCTACCCATGCCCTTCACATGCAGCACCAGCAGCTTGCAATCTAGTCTCTCAACCCACCGGTGTCGTTCATGCTTGCTGAGGGGTGGGAGCTACCCAAGTGAATGTCAGGGCAACCGACAAACCTCACGGCAGGGAGTCGAGGGTACAAAATCAAGTCGACACCTCAATCCTTTTATTTTCAAAATCATAGATTCAGCATACCGGTACTATACAACGATCGGTTCTCAAAGAAACCAGGCTCAATATGATATGCGTGTATGCAAGGCAGTTCCAACTCCTAATAAACATATATAAATAAAACTTAAGCAAATCAAACAGAGAACCAGCAATTAATTGCACAACTTCAGCTAGAACATATACACTGCAGATCACGCAGTAAATATTAAGATCATTATATCAAAGCTGCTAGTATGAGCTCATCGTACCTCAAACCTCAATACAGCTACTACCTCAACAGATCACACTAGAACACCGCTCCAACAACCTGCTCAGATCTACTGCACTACTAGCTCACCAAGAAACTCAACAAAAGCTGCTTAAAAGCTCAAATATGTCAAGACATCTAACAAATCAACTCATATCTAAGCTCTTTCAGCCTACTTCCTACGACTGAGAAGCCCATACAAGTCACGACTACACAATGTCGGACCAACAGCTCAAATCTAAGCTTAGAATAAGAAGAAATCGCTTACCCAAAGCTACTAAAGGAACGAGAGATCTACCGGACTGGTAAATCGCAAAATATTCGAACGCTCTACTCTCGTCGTACCTTCTTGAACAGCTAATCCAAGTCTCCAAAATTGTACCAATCGAAGATCTTGAGAAGACGAGCTCAGCGCCACCAACCTTGCTCCAAACGGCGGCGTAAATCAACGACAATCAAATGAAATCGAGTACGATGAACAGTTAGGGTTTCGGGAACAGTATATGTCGAAGGCTCTTTGAGAGAAGATAAGAAATATCGAGTCTGAAGTTGACTAAGTGATTGACACTCATTTATATTCTCCCAATCAACGCTACAGTGAAAGTCAACCAACTCAGATCTGAGCACCACATCAGATCTGACTCCTCTACGCTACACCAAATCTGACTACTACCAAACGATGTCGCACAGGAGTCCCGCTCAGGATAAAACAGGTCATTGCTCAACCCGCTAAACGGATCTCAAACAGATCTCACAGACCAGCTCCTGCCAAAGCTGACCCTTACTTGAACTCACCCAATCTGGACCACAAACCACTCGCACATCCAAACCTGATCACAAACACTGACCAGATTTCACTTCCTCGACCAGATTCGATCGCACGCACTAACCAAATAGGAGCATCCAGCTCTGATTGTCATGCACGTAGGTTACTCTACAACCAAATAACATCTCTTATGCCAAAACCAGATCGCGCTCTTACACACAGATACTCACACTCGTGGACAGATACGCCCAACCAGCTTGTACTTCCAGATCACATCGCCAACACATAGTACACTCAACCAGCGTCAAATCTGGTATTCGCGAAACGACGTCGCATCGATTTCCCTCAACGAGCGTCTACACTGGTAACCCAAAACGACGTCGCACTGCCTCCAGATCTGGACACCCAGTTTTCACTCAAATATGGAATCCACGAACCGATCTACACCAAAACACAAACCGATCCGGTCCACGCAACGCTACCAGCCCACTCGCACGAAACATTTCTCTCCAGCTCGGGCTCAAGTACTCAAATCTGCCCGCATCCAAAGCTGATTTAAACGAACAGCTTTGACCAGTTCTCCTAGGCTGGATACCCGATAGTTCATTAGGCACGCTTCTCCGATGAAATCCTCATTCCAATCTAATAAAGTCATTAATCACTATATAACCAATTCTAGCTATTTCCTCAAATCTGCTCGTAACATAGCACTAATTAAATTTAAATACAGTCCTCACATCAGCTTTATATTGAGTATCATATCAGACCTGTAAAAGATTCAATTCCGCGGAAAACATCTCAGACGGTTTTGGTTTGGATCACAAGAGCAGTTTACGAATTTTCACGTAACAGCTCAGAGCTTACAAGCTTTCAGTAACACATACAACGATCATCTCAGAGCGTACAACTATCAATTACACATGAATCTATCAGATCAGATCAGATAAATCAAACGCTTAATCACTGTCTAAATTACCGGATGCAATTTCTGGACCTAACGATATCATTCATATGATTCTGGTATGAAGAAAGGCAAATTATTCACAGATGGAAATAATATCAACTAGCCAGTAGAGCAAATCATTTGAAGATCAATGGAGCTAAAGATCTATATAAAACACGATGAACAGAAGCTACAAAAACTTTAAAGAGCAACAAATTTTACCCAAGATACTGTCGCTATCACTATTTATATCGCTCACAAAATGCTCATCGTCTTATTCATTACAACGTTGCTCCAAAAGCGTCATATTCATTCTTTTGAGTTGTAACCACTCTGTAGTTTCGAATCTTCATTGTAAATCATAACAGAGTGTATAGAGCATGTGTAAGATGCAACAGCTTAGAGGAAACCATTGTATTTACAGAACAAATCGCACTTTTTCTGTCATAGAGTGCTAGAAGTTCTTGCAGCTTACGGGCTATCGGATCGGGTTAGAGCAGGAGCTGTTATAATCAAATCTTCTAGTGGAATCCCTCTTGAACAAGGAAGAAGGGGAGACGTAGGAGTTTAAGCTCCGAACTTTCAGAAACAAACTCTCGACTCTATTTACATTACTGCATTAATTTTTTACTATTACTGTTTTTAGTTTTCGTATATATCTGTTAACTGTTCAATCGAGTTCATTACGCAGTAAATCTTTGTTACTCGAGAGACAGAAGGTACTGAGATCCTCCAAGCTGGTAACTCAGCTTAGAGGTTAGCCGAAGGGTTGTAAAATATTTTTAAAAGAGTTTTTGTGAAAAATTGTGGAGTTCATTCACCCCCTCCCCCTCCCGAAGCTGATATTTTACTCTTTTTTGATACAAAAATATATATGTTGTTGAATAACCAGAGTCATATTATTGGGTCATTATTGGACGTGAGGTAAATGCATGGGGGTTGCACCTTTTGCAATTAGACTCTAGATTTTGGGGATAATGGTTGGCTGATATTACTCGAGACCATGATTTCTCGACTGGACTCTTTGCACCCATTAAGGAAATGACTTTCCCGATTTCATTAGAGGATGGTGAAATCGTTACAATAGTGGGAGGGTAATTCATAAATTTAAATGATCATATTTTATATCTTAATAAATTATTATAAATAGGCACTAATGTATGTATAATTTTATTTCAGTATATCCACAATGACTACGCTTAATCCACTGCACTTATTCTTGAAAACAACAAACTTAATGGAGAGAACTACCTTAATTGGTTACGAAACCTCAAGATCGTTTTGTCCTTGGAGAAGCTAGTATATGTACTAGAGAAGTCTCCTTCCAAGTAAGTGCCTGTTGGAATCAAACCTGATGAGCTGACCAAGCTAGAGATATGATGGGACTATGTTCTCAAGGCCAAGTGATACATGTTGGCATCAATGTCCAACGTACTACAGAGGAGGTTCGAGGATGTTGTGCATGCTGCTGACATACATCAGCATCTCAAAGAACTTTTTGGGGGAGAACCTGCAATCTAAAAGGTACATTACTACCAAGGATCTCATGAATATCCGCATGCGGAAAGGGACTTCAGTTCGTGAGCATGAGGTTCATATGATCGGGCTCATTGAGGAGCTAGTGGGCCTCGATCTTACACTTTCACATCAGCTTTCACTGGATTTTTTCTCTTTCATTTCTTCTTGCATTCGTTAGCTTCGTGATTAACTTCAACATGAATAAAGTGGAGGCCACTCTTGAATAATTGCTCAACATGTTGGTCGTGTTCGAAGGAACCAGAAAAACATGTTCTCCTAAGGCGGCTCGACTTCCTATGCGAAAAGGGGCCCAAAGTTAAAAGGAATAAGAGTTTTGCCCCAGCCAAAGGAAGCGCAGCAAGAAAGTATCCCAAGGACATGTATTCTAATCCAGACAAGTCTGAGCACATTTACCACCACTGCCACAAGAGTGGGAACTGGAGAGGAACTGCAAGACTACCATGAGCAGCTACAATCAGCAAAATGTATTTTATATATGGACATAAATATGTCTCTCAATACTACTTCTTGGTACATGATACGGGATGTGGATCTCATATCTACAATGATTTGTAGGTAATGACAAGAATCAAGAAGTTAAGGAAGGGTGAGACCCACCTGAGACTGGGCAATGGATCAAGGTTCTTGTAGAGTCTGTTGGAGATATTTGATTGCATTTATCGAATGATTTTAATTTGTATTTAAAACATGTTTTATTTGTTCCATATATGGTTAAAAACATTATTTCTGTTTCTATATTGAAAATGGTTGGTTATTATTGCATTTTTGCTAATAGGATTTGCAATATTTACAATAATGAATGTTTGACTGGATCTGGTGAACTTGAAGAAAACCTATACAACTTGAAAAATTAAAAGAAATTCCTCTTCACAATGTCAAGACACATACAAAAACAATTAAAAGGAATCACGATAATCAAAACCCTGTACAACTATAGCACGCTAGGCTAGGTCATATATCTCTAAGAAAGATGAACAAGTTAGTGGAAGAGGGGATGTTTGACATATCAAACATCAACTCCATACCTAATTGTGAGCCCTGTCTAAAAGGCAAAATGACTAAATACCTTTTAGAGGCAAGCCTAAGCGTGCAGATGAACTGTTCGATTTGATACAAATAGACGTGTGCGGCCCACTTAGTATCGGTACTAAGTATGCACACAACTATTGCATTACCTTTATCGATGATTTCTCTAGGTATATGTATTCATATTTAGTGAAACATATATCTGAATCCTTTAATGGTTCAAGGAATTCAAGAGTGAAGTAGAAAAAAACTGGGCAAAATTAAATCTCTTCAATCCAATCGAGATGGAGAATACTAAAGATCGGAGTTTTAATATTATATAAAATATAATGAGATTCTCTCTCAGTTAACTCCTCCAGCGACACCACAACTTATTGGTGTAGCGGAGCATCGTAATCAAACCTTGATGGACATGGTTCAATCTATGATGAATTTCACTGAGCTTCCACCCTCATTTTGGGGCTACGCTCGAAACGATGGTAATGTCGTTGAACAATGTCCACATTAAAGCAGTACCTCCAAATGAGATATGGACGGGTAAACCACAGAAGTATTCGTACTTATGAATATGGGGATGACCTGCTTACGTGAAGCAGACAACGAGCGATAAGCTGGATAATCGATCCATCTTATGTTAATTCATGGGGTATCGAAAGAATTCCATTTGATAATACTTCTATCATCCAGCGGAGACAAAAGTGTTTGTTTGAAGAAATACCACCTTCTTGGAGAAAGAATTTCTATTATATAGAAAAGACAAGATGATATAACTCGAAAAAGTTCAAGACCAACCCAAAGTATTGTACCGCCCACACCTGAAGAACCAATCATTGAAGAACACGCTCCTAGGAGATCTGAACGGGTCTCTAGAACTCCCGTTCGATACGGTTTCCTACTTGAAGATGATAAAAGTGATTCTAACATTGGATGCGATCCAAGAAACTTCATGGAGGCAATTTCTGATGCCAATTCTTTGTTATGGCTTGAAGCCATGCAGTTCGAGATACTCCATGACATGAGCCAAGTTTGGTCTCTAGTAGATCCTCCTGAAGGAATTGTTCTGATAGGATGTAAATGGATCTACAAAAGAAACTTGGACCTGATGGTAAGGTTTTGACCTTCAAGGCACCATCAGTGGAAAAAGATTATACTCAAAGACAAGGTGTTGGCTATAATGAAACCTCTTTCCCAGTCTTCATGTTCAAGTCCATAATACTGCTAGCCATAGTTTCATGGTATGACTATGAGATATGGCAAATGGATGTGAAGATTGTGTTCATTAATAGAAACATTAAGGAAGAAATTTATATGTTGTAAGCTGAGAGATTCACATTTGTTGGAAGCGAACATAAGGTATGTAAGCTTCAGAGTCCATTTATGGTCTCAAGCAGGCTTTGAGAAGTTGGAGAACCTGAGGTTTGACAAAACAATTAAGGAATTTGGTTTTGTGAAGAACCTGGAGGACCCATGCATGTACAAGAAGGTTGTAAAGGCTGTTGTGACATTCTTCGTACTTTACGTTGATGCGTTCTATTCATTGGGAATGGCGTATGCATGTTACAATCAATGAGATTATGGCTCTCTGGTAATAAGGACTGAGGTGAGGCATCATATATTCTGGGAATTCAGATCTATAGAGATAGATCAAAGAGAATGATTGGACTCACCCAAGCGACGTACATCGATCCCATATTTAAGAGGTTAACTATAGAGGAGTCCAAGACATAACATCTACCTATGTGTCATGGTCACTCTATCTAATTCAATGTCTCGAAAGACTGATAAAGAGATATAGAAGATGACATGTGTGTCGTATGCGTTGACAATAGGTAGTATTATGTATTGTGTGACGTAACATCCGTGAAATCACTATACAAATCGCATGCTTTAGATTATTATTTTTATTAATAGTATTAAATTTATTTATTGGTCTTATTTTTAAATTTATTTAGACTATTTATTGACGAGTTTCTTTTAGAATATTTTGATTTGATTATTCTAGGCCGAAAAGAAGAAGATGGGAACATCGAGGTGAAAACGATGCTTATAAATTAATCCTCGAGCTCGCTCCTATGTTTTGGAAATATTTATTTTTTTGAAAAAAGTGGGTAGCACTTTTATTAGTTAACTAACAACTTTTAAACACCAAATTTACATCTTTAGAACAAAATCTTTCCCTCCTCACTTTTTGTATAACCAAGCCCCCCCCCCACCCCCCCACCCATTTCACAATACCACAAACTACACAAAGCTGAAAAAAAAAATAGAGAAGATAGAAGAGTAGGGTTATGTAGCTGCCTCCCCTCCCTTCCTTCATCCAAACCATAAAGCTTCAGATCGGGGTAGAATTCAGCGTTGTGTGGTGTTCCGACGTCTTCTCTACAGCCTCGCGTCGTCTTGGTAGTAAGTTTTTCGTTTGAGGCAAGTAAATAAACTATTTTATGCACCTTTAATTAAATATATTGCATGTTTGTGTGTAAAATGCATCTTACGAGTTTTAAGACCCTCAATTTCTGCTACTTTCATATTTTATACGCCTGCTGATTTGAGTTTACGCATGAGAACTGTTCTGAAAATCACTTTTAAGGCAGCTTGTTAAAGTTTCTGATGTTTCTGCACCTTTGGATGTTATTATTCTGCAAAAGTTTTGAATTATGGTGCTGTTAGGACGTTCAAGGCTGGTGCTGCTACCGTTATGGAGGTTTTGGAAGGTTTGAACCTAAGAATAACTTTGTGCAGGCATGGTAAACTCATGATATATTATGAGTAGATTTCTGGGTTGTATATGAATTGTGTAAATCTATCATATGTGTGTCATACCTGTGTTTAGGCAGGGTAATCATTTTAGGATTAGCCACCAAAACCCTATTTGATTCAGGGACAACACACTCCTTTATTTCAGATGCCTTTGTGTGACGTAAAGGGATTGCAAAGTAGAGTTTGGGAGAGGGTTTTGTAGTAACGATACCGTATGGAGAATAACTGATTACGGCCAACATTGTCCGAAATCTTGAGATGATATTGCAGCGTCGTATCTTACATGCGAACTTGATCTTGTTTCCGATGCCAGAGTGATATCATTCAAGGGATGGACTGGTTGTCATAAAATCAAGTTGTGATTGACTTTCAGTGTAGAACAGTGCAGCTTAGATATTTCGGGGGAGAACCTTTCAAATTTGTGGGAGCGAGGAATATGAGTAAACCTCAACTTATATCATTCTTTCATGCAGGGAAGCTTATTGACATCAGCTGCCCATCGTTGTTAGCCAGTATTAACACGTCTGTGGTATAGGATGGCCCGTCTCTTTCAGATGTCTAATTTGTTCGGGAGTACGTTGATGTCTTCCCCAATGATTTTAGGAATTTCACCGGGTCGAGAGGTAAAGTTTCTGTTGAGTTTCTACCAGCCACTCTCTAAGGTACCGTACCATTTTACTCCTATCGATAAGAAGGAATTGAAGGAGCAAATTTAGGAGCTGCTAGACAAGGGATTCATCTGCCGAGTGTTTCCCCATGGCGCACACCTATTTTATTTGTGAAAAAGAAGGATGGAAGTATTAGACTCTGCATAGACTATCATGAGATGAATTTAGCGACTGTAAAGAACAAGTGCCCATTTCCTAGAGTGGAGGATCTATTTGATCAGTTGCAAGGAGCTTCGAATTACTCTAAGATAGAGCTCAGATCTGGCTACCATCAGTTGAGGTTTAAAGATTCTGATGTGTGTAAGACGGCCTTCAGGACTCGTTATGGCCACTATGAGTTCTTGGTGATTTTGTTCGGGTTTAACCAATGCTCCGATGGTCTTCATGGATCTCATGAACCGCTTTTTTCAGCCGTATATGGACCAGTTCATCATCATCATCATCATTGCTGACATAGTTATTTATTCCAAGAGCAGAGAGGAGCACGGTCACCACTTGCGGACAATATTGGGAGTTCTGAGGGAGCATACGATTTATGCAAAGTTCAGCAACTGCGAGTTTTTGTCTAGAGATGATAACTTTTCTGGGTCACATCATTTGTAGCAAAGGGGTGGAGGTTGATCAGTGGAGGCAGACAAGGAACGGGCAGTACCAAAGAATGCGTCTGAAATTCACAGTATTCTAGGCTTGGCAGGTTACTATAGAAAATCATCAAGGGCTTTTCTTCTATTGGAGTGCCCTTGACTGCACTAACAAAGAAGAACGTCAAATACATTTGGAGTCTGGAGTGTAAGAAAGGTTCTGACTCACTCAATAAATCTCTCATTTCAGCGCTTGCCTTAGCTATGTCGTTAGGGCAGGGTGACTTTGTGCTTTAACCCAGATGCATCTAAGTTAGGCTTAGGTGCAATATTACTGCAGAATGACAGATTCATAGCATATGACTCTAGATAACTAAAAAGTGCATGATAAGACTATTTGACGCACGATCTTGAGCTAGCAGTAGTTGTTTTCGCACTCAAGATTTGGAGGCACTACCTGTATTGATAGAAGTGCAAGATCTTCAAGACCACAATAGCCTTAAGTTCTTCTTCACGCAGAAGGAACTGAATATGAGGCAGAGGAGATGTCTGAAAATGGTGAAAGACTACAACTATGAGATTAGCTACCACCCGAGGAAAGCTAATGTCGTGGACGACTCTCTGAGTAGGAAGACTATAGTTTTATCACATTTGACGGTTGCCGAGCCTTTACAACGGGAGATTCAGAATTTTGGGTTAGAAGTATATGTCATAGGACGAAATCCGAAACTAAATTCTCTAACCATTTAGTCTACTCCATTAGATTGCATCCACAGGGGCCAGGCCAATGACGAGAAGTTACATAATTGGAGGTTGAAGGATGAGGCCAAGGCTAGTGGACTTTACACTAGTAAATGACAATTTTGGGTCCCTTCGGGGAATGCAATGAGGGAGTTAATCATGACCAATGCTTATGCATTGCCTCACATTATCCACCCAGGGAGCATGAAAAAATATAAGGATCTCCAGCAGTTGTATTGTGGTCGGACATGAAGTGTTATATTAATCGTTTTGTGTTCGAATGTTTGGCTTGTCAGCGGGTGAAAACCAAGCATCAGTTACCCATTGGATCGTGGAAAACACTCCCTATTCTTGAGTGGAAATGGGAGAACATCTCAATGGATTTCATTGTGGGATTGCCGAGGACAGTTAGGGGATTAAATTCCATATGGGTTGTAACGCCCGGAAAAATCCTTAAATCCACGAGACATTTATTTTATTATACAAGTTTTAAGCTGCTATTTTATATCTGAGATTATATTTTTAGCTTTTGCCTAAGCTGGTTTCTTTGGCTTTTACATGGTGGTTCCGGTTCGGCGGGAGTCAACCCCAAGAACGGTTCGGTTCTCAGTTTAAAAAATAATATAATAATATATTTCTTTTACAAATTGATGACTGTGGCACGCTTACAGTAATTGGGGCAACTTAAATGTTGTCACCACGCCTAAACATTTATGTTAAGCAAATGATTTCTATTGGTGCGAATGGATTGGGCGACGCTTGCTATGCCCAGCTGTTGTATTATCAAGGCTGCAAGGATTTTGCCCATACCACAAACCAACCAAAATAATTTCTTCGGAGATAGCAGAAAATCGTGCTTGTGGAAGATTTTGTAGCCGAATCTGATCCCTGCAACCCGCCGGCCATCAAAGGAAAGTAACTCTGTTTTTTGCTGCTTCCGTGAAAGCCTAGTATTTTCTTTCATTCAGTGTGCTTTATGTTGCTTTTGTTTCAAATTTGAGCATCCTTTTAAAGTTTTCCAACTGATTTTAGGATCTGTACGTTTATGCGGCTTTGAAAATGGCTTTTAAACATTTGTCAGAAAAGTTTAACGATTAGCAAGATGTCGTCCCTTTCAAGATGGCAGGTTTGTATGAAGGTAACTGCAGCGTAGAATTCCTTGTGTGCTTCAAGAATATAGGTTGAGATGAATTATAAGGACGAGGTTCTGGACCGATGGGCGGAGTTGGTATGGTTGGCCCACTATCACATCTAACATACGTTTTAGTGCATTCTAGGTCTTTACTCAACGCAATTGTAAATCATTACACACATAATGAAAGTAAAGAACGCCATATAAGTAAATGCGAATATCATATATAAAGACTGTTTGTACAAGAGTCTATAAAACCCACACGCCACAAGTTGGCTAGTTGGGCATCTACTCTAACAGGAACTCTGTTCCGATATGGTAAGCTTAGCTAAGCTGTTCGGAATTCTCCAAGCTGGATTAGGTACTGGTGCTGGATAGCTAAGGATGAGTTTCCGAGCAGATAGACAGAGTTGGTTCAGTTGGAACACTGTTCTAACCTGATAAGATTAGCTACTCTGTTTGAAAATTCTCCAAGCGGTTGTCTGCGCCCGCGCTTGATAGCTAAGGATGAGGTTCTGAATTGATGGGAAAGTTGGCCTAGTTGGAGCTCGATTCTGAATGGATAATATCAGCCAATCTGTTTGCATTTCTCTGAGCTGTTTTTTTATGTCCCTAAGCTGTTATCTTTTTCTCTGAGCTGTCTCTAAGCTCGTAAACTGTGTCTTCTTCTCTGAGATGTTTTCATGCTCGAAGCTGTTGTCTTCTTCACTGAGCTGTTTTTACGCTCGTAAGCTGTTAATTTCTTCCCTGGGCTATTTTTACGCTCGTGTTGTCTTCTTCCCTAAGAAAGTAACTACGTTTCTTGCTGCTTCCGTGAAATCATAGTATTGTTCTTTCATTCGGTGTGCTTTCTGTTGCTTTTGTTTCAAATTTGGGCATCGTTTTAAAGTTTTGCAACTGATTTTAGGATCTTTACGTTTATGCGGTTTCGAAAATGGTTTTTAAACATTTGACAGAAAAGTTTAACGATTAGCAAGATGTCGTCTCTTTCAAAATGGCAGGGTTGTACAAAGGTAACTGCAGCGTAGAATTCCATGTGTGCTTCCAGAATATAGGTTGAGCTGAATTATAAGGAAGATGTTTTGGACCGATGGGCGGAGTTGGTCTGGTTGGGACTCTGTCCGATATGGTAAGCTTAGCTAAGCTGTTCGGATTCTCCAAGCTGGTTTTGGTACTGGTGCTGGATAGATAAGGATAAGTTTTCGAGCAGATAGGCAGAGCTGGTACAGTTGGAACACCGTTATAATCTGATAAGCTTAGCTAATCTGTTCGAAAATTCTCCAAGCGATTGTCTGCACCCGTGCTGGATAGCTAAGGATGAGGTTCTGACCTGATGGGCAAGCTGGCCTAGTTGGAACTCGATTCTGAACGGATAAGCTTAGCCAATCTGTTTGAATCTCTCTGAGCTGTTTTTTATGTCCCTAAGCTGTTATCTTTTTCTTCGAGCTGTCTCTAAGATCGTAAGTTGTTGTCTTCTTCTCTGAGCTATTTTTACGCTCGTAAGTTGTTGTCTTCTTCCCTGAGCTATTTTTGCGCTCGTAAGCTGTTTTCTTCTTCCCTGAGCTGTTTTTATGCTCGTAACGTTGTCTTCTTCCCTGAGCTGTTTTTATGCTCGTAAATTTTTATCTTATTCTCTGAGCTTGTTTTGTGTTCTTAAGCTGTTATATTATTCCCCGAGTTGGTTTCATGTTTCAAAGTTGTTATCTTTTTCTCGGAGCGGTCTCTAAGCTCATAAGTTGTTTGCTTCACCGAGAGCTATTTTTGCATTGTGAGCCGTCTTTCCTCTCCGAGATAATTTCAGAATCTCCAGAGTTGTGTTCCGAAGTACACCCCGAAGTCTTTTCAGCAAAAAATATATTTTCTTTTTTTAAGTGCGAACCGCTTGCGTGCGATCTATTTTGGCAAATATTTTAATGTAAAAAGGGCGAGGAGATGAAGGAGCTAGGCAGAATTTTCCCACCGTATTTACAGGTTTCATGTTTTGTGGCAAATAGAACAGACGGTCAGCTTAGGAAAGGGAGGGCACTGGTTGACGAACTAGTGTGTCCCTTCAAACAGGAAGGACTAGGATTATGGGTTGATGCCTGTATACCTTGTCAGGCCCGGTGCGCTAAATCACAGATTAATTACTCAACTAATGACAATTATGCGGAAGCATTACAATAGGGCTAACAATTTTCGTTTTGGGCCTGAACCAAAATATAATCTCAAAATAAATTCATAATCAAAATAGAATTTTTAACTCAAAACCCGACACATCAATAATCAACAAATACAGGTAAGATACAAATACAGATCCCCAATACATAATCACGTAGGGAATCCCCTGGCTCAATACATAGTATAATAACTGGGACTCAGAACGGGGCCAGCTGACGCTCCACTCTGTCCAGCTGGGGTACCTGAAGATCCTGCAAAGGCCAATCACAGGACCAAAGCAGCCCAAAACAGGGAAAAGTAACGAGGTCAAACCTCAGTACGAAGAGCATCTAAAAAGCAACAAATATATCAATCATGCAATATTTCAAACGGGCAATGCATGAGGGCTACCAAGAATCATCGGTAGGCAAAGCACAACGACTCAGCTGTGCAGAATCAAATCATGTGATATTCAGGTACGACAGATCAGTCGACCATCACAGTTCAGTGGTATTCAGGCACAACAACTCAGCCGGCCACCACATCAATATCAGCATTGGACCTTTCAGGCACGACGGCTCTGTCGGCCGATCACAAAGCACAAAGGAATTCATTTCACAAGAGAATCAGACTCAATATGTATGCATGAATACACAGCAGAATCATGCTTATAACAATGCATATAACTCACATGCACACAGACAGATAAGAGAACATAATCATCCTCATAAATAAGCAGTCAATACCAGCACCCAGATCACAGAAATTCAACACGAAAGAAAATATTACAAAGCTGATGTATCTGCTAAATCTAGCTCAATTCGTACCTTCTCTAAGCTGATAATACCTTGACAGATCACGCAGAACATAGCTCCAATAGCCTGCTCAAATCAGCTGCTCTACTAGCTCTTCAAGAACTCAACATAAGATGCCTACGAGCTCAAATCTGCCAAGATATCTAATAATCAGCTCACATCAAAGCTCATTCAGCATACAGCCTAAAGCCGCGCAGCCTAAACAGCTACCTCAACTCAACAGAGCACTATACAGCTCTAAATCGAAGCTTAAATTGGTAAAGAATCACCTACTCAAAGCTGCTCAAGAACGAAAGAACCACTGGTCAGAAATCGCGAAGATATCGAACTCTGCAACTACTTCGTGCTACCTCAACTCGTCGATTCAGGTCTCCAAACTGGTATCAATCGAAAGCCCTAAGGAAGAAGAGCTCAGCGCCACCAACCTTGCTCCAAATGGCGGTGTAAATCGACGGTAATCGAAGGAAATAGGGTTCGAATGAACAGTAAGGGTTTCAAGAAGCTCTCGGGAAGAAGATAAGAAATATCGAGTCTCGAATTCACTAAGTGTTGGTCAACACTTATATACTCAAGTCAACACTACAGTACCACCGACAAACTCAGATCTGAGTACTCCATCAGCTTTGACTTCTCTATGCTGACCAAATCTGATTCCTCTCGCTATATCAGATCTGACTATCACCAAACGACGTCGCGTAGGATTCTCACTTAAAACAACATATCACACATACAAATAGACCCGCCGCAACATCCAGATCTGGCTTTCATCAAACGACGTCGCATAAGTCATACTCAACCAACGCCAAATCTGGTATACTCTAAACGACACCGTATCACTTCCCTCTCAAGGAACTCGCTCAAACACCCGAGGAACAGATCTGGACACCCAGATCATACTCAAATCTGAAAAATAACGAACCGATCTACTCAAAATGCAATTCAAACCAATTCTCCCAGGGCCTCTAATTCACTCGCACGGGGTATTCTCCAAATCTTAACTCTAGCGATAAAACATATACCAAATCTGACCAGCGCTATGCTCTCCTTTACTCAACGATACTCACCCGCTACACTTCTAAATCAAATCCGAAGCTCATGTACCCAAATCTACCCACGACCAAAGCTGATCTCACAAACAGCTTTGACCAATATTCCTAGGCTTAATACCCGATTATTCACAAAGCATATTTCTCCGATTAAATCCTCATACCAATCAAATCTGCTCAAACACCTTACGATATTAAATCAGGCTATTTCCTCAAATCTGTTCGTAACACGACACTAATCAACCCTGTAAATTACAGTCCTCACATCCTCCTCACCTTAAGAGATTTCGTCCTCGAAATCACAAGGCAACTACAAATCAAAATTGAAGGATTACCAGAACTGAAATATAACAATTCAACATTCCTCAATGCTTACGACAATCACTCTCCAGGAGCAACAAAACAACTCAAAACTCGCAAACAACAAGATAGAAGTTTACCTGAAATACTCTTGTCTCATCTTTTCTTCAACTTCCCAGCTAGCTTTCTCTCTGCCATGCTTGCTCCATTGGACCATCACCAACGGTATAGTCTTATTCCTCAATTGCTTCTCCTTCCTATCCAAAATCTGCACTGGATATTCAACATAGCTCAGGGTCTGATCCATCTCCACTTCATCAGTTCTTAGCACATGGGACGGATCTGGCTCGTATTTTCTCAACATTGATAAATGAAACACATCATGTATCGCTGCTAACTCAGCAGGTAAACGCAATATGTATGCCAAATATCCAATCCTCTCAACAATCTCAAAGGGACCAACGAATCTAGGGGCCAATTTATCCTTAAATCTGAATCTCATCACGCTCTTGAAAGGAGAAACCTTAAGAAATACTCGATCGTCGACCTGAAATTCCAAAGGTCTGCGTCTCTTGTTAGCATAGCTAGCTTGATGATCTTGTGCAGCTTCCATTCTACTCCGAATCAAATCAATCTGATCTTTCATATGCTGCACAAACTCAGGAGTAGATAGCTGTTTTTTACCAACATATTCCCAACAAATTGGTGATCTACACTTTCGACCATTCAAAGCTTCAAATGGGGCCATCCTGATAGTCACTTGGTATATATTGTTATATGAAAATTCAACCAAGGACAAAGAATCCGGCCAACTACCACTTAAATCCATCACTATTGCTCGCAGCATATCCTTCAAAATCTGTATAGTCCTCTAGGATTGGCCATCAGTCTGAGGGTGATAAGCTGTAGTCATAGCCAATCTCAATCGCTTCCTGCAAGCTCTTCCAAAATCGTGAAGTAAAATTTGATCTCTATCAGACACTATCGAAACTAGAACTCCATGCAATCTAACCACATGGTCAATGTACAGTCTAGCCATCTCCTTCATGGAGCACCTCACATCATAGGGAATGAAATGGGCTAACTTCGAAAGTATATCAATGATCACCCAAATCGCATCACATCCCCTATTCGATCGAGGTAAATGAATCACAAAATGTGGTCATGTGCTCCCAATTCCATTGAGTAACTTCTAAACTCTGTAGCAATCCATCAGGTCTCATCCTCTCGGCCTTGACCTGTTGGCATCGAGTTACAAATCTAGAGATACCATTCCTCATACCTTCCCACCAATAGTGAGACTTCAAGGCACGATACATCTTCTTCTCGCCTGGATGCACACTGTAACGACTACAATGAGCCTCGTTCAAGATGGTTTCCTTCAGATCAATCAAATTCGGAACAACCAGTCTACCACGAAATCTCAAGCATCCATCAGAAGCAACAGTAAAATCATCTGACTGACCATTCTGGGCTTTAATCTTCAACTCATGAATATACGGGTCAGTCCTCTGCACTGCTCTAATGTCTGCAATCACCTGTGGTTCAACCTGAAGAGAAGAAACCACGAAGTACCGATCCTCTGGCTGAAAACCCCATCCAGAAGTCCCCAAATGCTCATGGACTTTGGATATACTCAAGGACGTCAACATAGCAGGCTGGAATTCCTGCTCAAAGCATCTGCTACTAAGTTCATCCGTCCAGGCTGATACTGAATCTCACAGTCAAAATCCTTGAGCAACTCCATCCAACGACGTTGCCTCATATTCAGATCTGACTGAGTGAAAATATACTTCAAACTCTTCTGGTCCGTGTACACCACAAACTTCTCACCATACAGATAGTGACGCAAAATCTCCAACGAAAAAACAATGGCGGCCAACTCTAGATCATGAACGAGGTATCTCGTCTCATGGGGCTTCAACTGTCGAGACACATAAGTTATCACTCGCCCGTTCTACATCAATACACAGCCCAATGAATTCAGAGAAGCATCAGAACAAACAACAAAACCTCCAGAACCTGAAGGCAAAGCCAACACTGGAGCAGTAGTCAACTTCTCCTTAAGAAATTGGAAACTCGAATCACATTCATCTGTCCACAGAAATTTTCTATCCTTTTGGGTCAACTGCGTCATCGGTTTGGCTATCGAAGAAAAACCCTCAATGAAACGCCTATAATAGCCAGCCAAACCCAAGAAACTACAGATCTCTGAAACATTCATAGGTCGTTCCCAATTAAGAACTGCTTCGACCTTACTAGGATCCATCGAAATACCTTCTGCAGATATGAAATGACCCAAAAAGATTACTTTATCCAGCCAAAAGTCACACTTTATGAACTTCGCATAAAGATGTGGGTCTCTCAGTTTCTGCAACACCAATATCAAATGTTCCTTATGCTCTCTGAAATTCCTCTAATACACCAAGATGTCATCTATGAATACAATCAAAAAATGATCAATGTACTCACTAAAGACGCGATTCATCAAATCTATGAAGATAGTAGGAGCATTCTTCAATCCAAACGGCATCACCAAAAACTCATAATGCCCATATATACTCCTGAAAGCCGTCTTCGCCACATCCGTATCTCTAATCCGCAACTGATGATAACCAGATCGTAGATCGATCTTAGAGTACACTGCCGATCCCTTCAGCTGATCAAACAAGTCATCAATCATCGGCAAAGGATACTTGTTCTTAATCGTCTCTTTATTCAGCTGCCGAAAATCTACACACATCCTCGATACTTCCTTCTTATTCACAAAGAGAATCGAAGCTCCCCAAGAGACATGCTCGGCCTAATAAATCCCTTATCCAAAAGATCACGCAACTGATCCTTGAGAATTTTTCAACTCAGATGGCGCCAATAGATAAGGGGCTCTCGAAATCGAGGCTGTTCCTGGCACCAACTCTACGCTGAAATCAATCTCTCGTCTCAGTGGGAATCCATGAATCTCATCCAAAAACACATCAGGGAATTCTCGAGCAATCGGAACGTCACTCAACTCTATCCGCGATTCTCGGGAAACATCAAGGGCATAAATCGTGAACCCTGAATTCTCTAGAGACAACAGACTGAACATCTCCATGGACGACACTAGGGAATCTTCGATCGCGAATCAGCACCGTAGAAATCCCACTTATCTCAAAATTGAGGTCTAAACCTCACTACACCATGGAAAAAATCAACAGTCGCTCTATAAGCAGACAACACATCCATACCCAAGATAGAATCAAAATCTCTAATCTCCATGGCAATCAGGTTAGTCACCAACACATTCTCATCAAATCTGATCACAAAATCCAAAACCACTTCACGGGACATCAACCACACACCAGCAGGAGTAAATACAGACACAACATCACACAGTGGTGTAGAGCTCAACCCACACTCATGCACAAACAAATCAGATATGAAGGAGTGTGATGCTCCTGTATCAAACAAAACTCGTGCAGGAAAATCAAAGATAATACAAGTACCTGCAATAACTCGTCCAAGCATCTCATCAGCTTGATCTCTCGTCAAGGCATTCACCTGAGCTGTCTGCGGTCCCGGAAACTGAGGTCTAGAAGATCCTCCAAACCTAGACGATTCTTGTAGTTGGAAATATGATCGTTGGGGCTGAGCAAAAAGTTACGGTACCACCAGCTGAACCTTGCTGTGACTGATTCGAGGGTTGTCCTCTCGGCAAAGGACAAACTCTAGAAAAATGTCCAGGATGCCCACACCTATGACAAGGACCTTGAACTCCATGGCACTACGAAGTCATATGGCAACCTCCGCACTGACCACACGACACACCTCCGGAGCCACTACCACCAGAGCTAACAGACCAACGTTGAGCATGATCCCTCAACTACAAGACAGTGTTGGTCCGTTTTTATATTAGGATCAAAAGATAGCAGGCGCTGTTTTGACAACCATTAAAAATTTTGCGTGCTGCTTGGAGCTGCAATAGGCAAAGGACAAACTCTAGAAAAATGTCCAGGATGCCCACACCTATGACAAGGACCTTGAACTCCATGGCACTACGAAGTCATATGGCGACCTCCGCACTGACCACAAGACACACCTCCGGAGCCACTACCACCAGAGCTAACAGACCAACGTTGAGCATGATCCCTCAACTACAAGACATCCAACTTCAGTCTCTTCTCCTGGGTGTACTCCACCGTTTCAAACAATTCCTCCATATGTTCCAACCAACCTTCAGCCATCAGACCACTCTAGGCGCCAGTGAATGTAGGGGGATTCTTCCTCTGAACCTAGCCAGAACTAGCTCCATCTCGCCAATCTGTCTAGTCACATCTTCCACCTCTGTCTGTCTAGCACGACGACGCAAAGGTACACTCTGTTGCTCAACATCCTCATCACTCTCGGAAGCCCTATACTCCTGACCAGTCTGCCTACCTATTCTACCTCTACCTCTCCTCGGCGACATCTATCAAAACTCAAGGTAAGAACAACCAGCAGATAAATCACAGAAGATAATCAAAATCACAGAAATCACAGAGTCAATCACAAGTAAAAAATCAAACTCTGTGCCTAGACTCGAGTGTGATGGAAAAGAAATCGAGCTTATCCCAGTTTAAGCTCTGATACCAAAATGTCAGGCCCGGTGCGCTAATCACAGATTAATTACTCAATTAATCACAATTATGCGGAAGCATTAAAATAGGGCTAAAAATTTTCGTTTTGGGCCTGAACCAAAATATCATATGAAAATACATTCATAATCAAAATAGGATTTTTAACTCAAAACCCAGCACATCAATAACAACAAATACAGGTAAGATACAAATACAAATCCCCAATACATAATCACGCAGGGCATCCCCCTGGCTCAATACATAATATGATAACTGGGACTCAGAACGGGGATCTACCAGCTGACGCTCCACTCTGTCCAGCTGGGGTACCTGAAGATCCTACAAAGGCCAATCACAGAACCAAAGCAGCCCAAAACATGGAAAAGGAACGAGGTCAAACCTCAGTACGAAGAGCATCTAAAAAGCAACAAATATATCAGTCATGCAATATTTCAAACGTGCAATGCATGAGGGCTACCAAGAATCATCGATAGGCAAGCCACAATGACTCAGCTGTGCAGAATCAAATCCTGTGATATTCAGGTACGACAGATCAGTCGACCATCACAGTTCAGTGGTATTCAGGCACGACAACTCAGTTGGCCACCACATCAATATCAGCATTGGACCTTTCAGGCACGACGGCTCAGTCGGCCGATCACAACACACAAAGGAATTCAGTTCACAGGAGAATCAGGCTCAATATGTATGCGTGAATACACAGCAGAATCATGCTGATAACAATGCATATAACTCACATGCACAAAAACAGATAAGAGCACATAATCATCCTCATAAAAGTCAATACCAGCACCCAGATCACAGAAATTCAACACGAAGGAAATATTCCAAAGCTGATATTCAAGCTGCTAAATCTAACTCAATTCGTACCTTCTCTAAGCTGCTAATACATCGACATATCACGCAGAACACAGCTCCAACATCCTGCTCAAATCAGTTTCTCTACTAGCTCTTCAAGAACTAAACAGAAGATGCCTACGAGCTCAAATCTGCCACTATATCTAATAATCAGCTCACATCAAAGCTCATTCATCTTACATCCTAAAGCCGCGTAGCCTAAAACAGTTACCTCAACTCAACAGAGCACTATACAGCTCTGAATCGAAGCTTAAATTGGTAAAGAATCACTTACTCAAAGCTGTTCAAGAACAAAAGAATCACTGGTCAGAAATCACGAAGATATCGAACTCTGCAACTATTTCGTGCTCCCTCAACTCGTCGATTCAGGTCTCCAAACTGGTATCAATAGAAAGCCCTAAGGAATACGAGGTCAGCGCCACCAACCTTTCTCCAAACGGCGGCGTAAATCGACGACAATCGAAGGAATAGGGTTCAAATGAACAGTAAGGGTTTCGAGAACCGGAAAGAAGATAAGAAATATCGAGTCTCGAATTCGCTAAGTGTTGGTCAACACTTATATATACTCCAGTCAATGCTACAGTGCCACTGACAAACTCAGATCTGAGTACTTCATCAGCTTTGACTTCTCTATGCTGACAAAATCTGATTCCTCTCGCTACATCAGATCTGACTATCACAAAACGACGTCGCGTAGGAGTCCCGATTAATACAACAGATCACACGTACACATAAACTCGCTCGCAACATCCAGATCTGGCTTTCATCAAATGACCGCATCAGTCATACTCAACCAACGCCAAATCTGGTATACTCTAAACGACATCGTATCACTTCCTTCTCAAGGCACTCGCTCAAACACCCGAGGAACAGATCTGGACACCCAGATCTTACTCAAATATGAAAAATAACGAAACGGTCTACTCAAACCTCAATTCAAACCGATTCTCCCAGAACCTCTAGTTCACTCCAGCGAATTATACCAAATCCGACCAGCGCTACACTCTCCCTTACTCAACGATACTCACCCGATACCCTTCTAAATCAAATCCGAAGCTCATATACTCAAATCTGCCCATGAACAAAGCTGATCTCACGAACAACTTTGACCAATATTCCTAGCTGAATACCCGATAATTCACAAGGCATATTCTCCGATTAAATCCTCATACCAATCAAATCTGCTCAAACACCTTACGGATTAAATCGGGCTATTTCCTCAAATCTGTTCGTAACATTCCACTAATAAACCCTGTTAATTACAGTCCTCACATTGCTTAACTCAGTACAGTATGAGATTAAATTCGTAGAGGCCTGATATCAGATGAGCTTGATCAAGAGACCCGAACTAAGGAGAACTTCTACGCCACATCTCAAAATAGAAAAGTTTATGGGTTATTTTTAACCGTAGTTTTATTTGAAAATGTTGTTAAATGCTTACTTCCTTTAAGTTTAAGCTTACTATTAGTTTTGTGTGAGCCTCGTTATTACCAGGTTTACCTGCTGAGCCCCTAGGCTCACTAGCTTTCATGGTTGCAGGTAAGGGTGTTGTTTGAGAGTTGGGGCAGCGCGAGCTGGAGCAGACGTGGATGTGTGTTTATCAACGGCCTGCGTTTCCGTGATGTTTTATGTTGTATCATTTCTAGTTTCCGTGTTAAAATTCGATTTGTATCATATTGTTGCACTTCGGATTATATTCTAAACTGATTTTTAATTATCTATGTTAAGAATTATTTGATATGCCTTCGTAATACATTTGGTATCCTTATGAGCTGTTTTACCCATATTCTGTGTTGAGATCTGTCTATCATTTGATTATTCGTTCTGTGTCAGTCGGGTTTGATTTAATTGTCCAGAGCTGAAATCCTTACCCTGAACCAGTACATTTCTGTGCTGGAAATCCTCTGAGCTGATCCAGCCCGTGTGTCGCTACGCTCTGAGCTGATCCAGCTCACATGTGCTTCACTCGCGCTGACCCAGCTTAGGTTCCTGCTGGTCCACTACAGTATCTGCGAGTTTAATCCTTCAGTTTTAAATCGCATAATCACCCCAATCATATGTATTCTTGGAAAATATTTTAAATCCGATAAAGATGTAAGCTCCCCGTAGTGCTTTAGACATCGTTTTTTTAAATCGATGGACTAGGGCACTACATGGGTAATTGTGGATCGACTCACCAAGTCTACACACTTTATGTCAGTCAAGAAAACGTTCACCATTACATGGTGCGCAGAGTTATACATCCGGGAAATTTTCAGAATACATGGGATTTCATTTTGGATCATATTTGATGGAGATAGTCTTTTCAGTTCAGCATTCTAAAGGAGCCTTCATTCATCACTAAGGACGAATTTATATTCAGTACCGCTTTTCACCCACATACTGACGGGCAGACTGAGAGAGTTCATCAGATATTAGAGGATCTGCTACGAGCTTGTGCTATTGATTTTCAGGGGAGTTGCCAAGCGAAGTTACCTCTATTAGAGTTCACGTATAACAAAATCTTTCAGTCCTCCATTGGAATGGCACCATTGAGACACTCTATGGGGGAAATTTTAGATCACCCATACACTTGGATGAGTCGGTGAGAGAGTAGATTTGGCTCCGGAAATTTTTCAACATACATCAGCTACATTATTACAGATCAGAGATAGGTTGAGAACCATGCAGAGCCCACATAAGTGGTACACAGACCAGAGGAGGAGAGATTTGGAGTTTGCAGTCGAGGACCATGTATTTGTAAAAGGTAGTTCCTTTGAACGGTATGATGAGATTTGGGAGGAAATGGAAGCTATCACCCAGACACATTAGGCCATTGGAGATCCTTGACAGAGTGGGAACCTCTCACGGGACTACCCACACCCCTGGAAGTGTGGTTAAACTGCCTCCTCAGGGAGGTGAACTTTGGGTAGTTAAGCCTGGTGACCAAAGTTTGAATCCCTGGGGAGGCATTTCAACCACATTTCCAGGGGTGTGGATAGTCCTGTGAGAGGGGTTCTACGTCATGGGTAGTCCTGAGAGGGGTTCTGCTTCGGTCTCACTATGAGGGAGTGACCAATAGATCGGATTCAAACCGGGTCGAGGGCTGAAAAGGGGTGGCACGTAGGGCAGCTCCTCATAGGAAGTGTTGTTAAGTCTGTTGACCCGAGTTCGAATCCCTTGGGAGGAAGTTTAACCACACTTCCAGGGGTGTGAGTAATCCTGTGAGGGAGGGTTTGTGCCGGTCCTACCATAAAGGAGTGATCGACCGATCGGATTTGAATCTGGTCAAGGGCCCAAAAAGGGTGGCACGTCGGGCATGCACATCAAGCCACTACAACTCTCGCTGCAGTTAACATTTGAGGAGAGGGCCATACAGATTCAAGGTAGATAGGATCGATAGATAATCATCAAACTATACCCATGGTCAAAGTCAAGTGGCTGAATCATTCAGAGGAGGAAGCTACTTGGAAAGTAGAAGCAGACATCACAGAGCACTGCCCCGAGCTTTTAAGTAAGTTTTCAAATTTCGAGGATGAAATTCTTGTTAAGAGATAAAGCATTGTAACGTCTGATAATTGGTACTCAAATCTCATGATGTAGTATTATTATTTTTGTTAATAGTAATAACCTTATTTCGTGATCTTATTGTTAAAATTATTTAGACTATCTATTGACGAGTTTCTTATAGAATATTTTTGATTTGATGATGCGAGACCCGAAAGGAGAATTTAGGAATACCGAGGTGCTAATGATGTTTATAAAATTGATCCTGAAGCTCACTTCCTATGTCTTGGAAAAAATAATTTTAACAAATCATTCGGTAGCACTTTTATTAGTTAACTAACAACTTTTAAACACCAAATTACATCTTTAAACAAAATTTTTCCCCCCTCACCTTTTATTTACCTACCCCCCCCCCCCAACAGTACCACACACACAGAACTGGAAAAATAGAGAAGAGAGGAGAGTCGGGTTCTGTAGCCCCCAACCCTCATCCCAACCTTCAAGCCTCGGATCGAGGTAGATTTAAACGTTGTGTGGTGTTTTGTTGTCTCTTGTACATCCTCGCGTCGTCTTGGTAGTAATATTTTTGTTTGAGGCAAGTACAAAAGCACTTTTATGCACCTTTCATTCGATATATTGCATATGTGTGTGTAAAATGCATCTTGTGAGGGTTTAAGTCCACAATGTCTATCATTTTCAGATTGTATGCGCGTACTGATCTGAGTTTATGCATGAGCACTATTTTTAAAATCACTTTTAAGGCACTCTGTTAAACTTTCTGAAGTTTCTGCACCTTTTGGTGTTATTATTCTGCAAAAGTTTTGAATTACGGTGTTGTTAGGATGTTTAGGGGTTTTTGCTGTTGTAGTTAGGGAGCTTTTGAAAGGTTTCAACCTGAGAGAGAATACATGGTCATCAGTTTGGTCATGTGAGCGTCTATGTCGAGGGGAAGGGCTCTGATCTGATAGGTCCTGCTGGTCGGATTGGATTCCGTTCTGATATGATAGGCCACGTGTTCAGATTGGACTCCGATCTGATATGATAGGTCGTGCTGATCGGACTGGACTCTATTATGATCTGATAGGCCATGCTGGTCGAAGTGGACTCCATTCTGATAAAATAGGCCGTGCTAGTCATATTGGACTTCGCTCTAATCTGATAGGCCACTCTTGTCGTATTGGACTCTGTTCTGATCTGATAGTTCGTGCTAGTGGGACTTGACTTTTTTCTAACCTAATAGTGTTGGCGACAATGGCGGATCCGGATCCCGTTTCCCGGGGGCGCATTGGAAATCAAAATTGCCCCGAGAAACGTTCAATACATTCAACAAAAATCAATAAACCATTCATAGGGGGTTCATTGATTATTACCTTGCTGGCGTCTAGGCTCCTGGTTCCGACCAGTTTCACGAGGAAACCGGCACTTCAAACGGTAAGCGGCGGTAGATCGTCAATCAGGTCCACGACCGGAAACAATCTTCCTCCGTCAATCTGAACTAGAAGATCTGACGGATTTTGCCACGGACGTAATCACCTCGAAAAGCTGATCGGAACAAGTCCGACCACCCTATGTACGGCGGCGACGCGGCGGCGCTACGGCGGGGGGGGGGGGGGCAGTTTCACGAGGAAACCGGCACTTCAAACGGTAAGCGGCGGTAGATCGTCAATCAGGTCCACGACCGGAAACAATCTTCCTCCGTCAATCTGAACTAGAAGATCTGACGGATTTTGCCACGGACGTAATCACCTCGAAAAGCTGATCGGAACAAGTCCGACCACCCTATGTACGGCGGCGACGCGGCGGCGCTACGGCGGAGGAGCGGTGGCCGCGAGGTGGAGGAGAGGAGGGGCGGCCGATTCTATGCTTTTGAGGCTAGGGTTTGTGTAATGTGTCTTGTGATTAAGCCCTAAACTAACTTAACTTAATAAAGATGGTAGATGGGCTTGAACCGGCCCAATGGACTTGGGTCATACCCAGGTCCATATGAACATTCGGTTCATTTAAATCACTG
>KV014964.1:51438-64159 GCA_001598015.1 Dorcoceras hygrometricum | reverse complement strand
ATGTACAGCGCAAGACATTGCGCCGCGCCGCACCTCCTCGCAAGGTTGCACGATCGGCTGCGGCCACGAGACAAACGTTGCGCCACTGGTTGGCGCAACCAGCGCCATGCGCCGCACGCGATGCGGCGGGCGTGCGACCGAGCGCCGCACGCAACATGGTGGCGGCAGCCGCCGCCGTGCGGCCGCCGTCCGGCGAAGCTCCGGCGATGTCGTGACGGCTGAATTCTTCTAGGGTTTAGTTCGGGCCTGTCCCGGGCAGCCCGTGAATTTTTCGGGCCGATATTCGATATCGGGCCCGTTTTGGTCGATTTTGAAATTTTGAGATTTTTGGGCCTAAAATTGTTTTAAGCCCAATATGATATAATTAAAATTAGCAAAATGTGATTTTAATTGTAAAATATAATTTTATAATGAAATATGATTTTGTTGATTAAAATTTGATTTTATCGACAAAATACGATTTTATTATAAAATGCGATTTTATGATTAAAATATGATTTTGCGATAAATAATTGGATTATTTAATTTATGCATGTTAATTAGATTATCTGCATGATTGGGATGATCGAGAGCCGTGACCAATGTGTTAGGTGTATGCAATAGGTTTATGTGATTTCGGTTTGTAAATATTATTGATTATCATTTAAAGTTGGCATGTTTGTGGCCCGTTCCCACCCCTTGATAAATGTATCCCTTATATGTCATGATAAATTTAAATATAAAATTACTAGATTTAGTAGGAGGACATCCGAAGACGGTGGACAATGACGATCAAGAATATTGAAGACCGAAGATCTGTAAAACCGGAAGCATTGTAATAGGATAGCATTGCATGCTGCATTACCCCTAGGATTGGACCCACCGTGGCTGGCAACCACGGACCGCATAGCTCTCGCGATCGATCATCCCAATATTTATATATGTGATATATAGTTAGTTGAATCCGCATGTTGCATGTTTTAAATTTGATTTAAAATAAATGAATGAGACCAAATTTTCAAAAATAAAATCCCTTGTTTTAAATATGATTTAAAACTAATATCAAGATAAATGTTTATTCGATAAACTAAAGGGAATTTAAATTTGTTTAAATTATCCCTACCTTCCATCAACAATGGGTGTACGTCGATGCTACCCGTATACATGGCTCGGCTCATATTATTGAGGGGGTCATGTATGCCGGAAAGCTGTCCACGCCATTGACAATCGTTGTGAGTCGGTTGGAACTCCCTTTAACGTTGGCTCATATTATTGGGGACGTTAAGGGGACCATCCTTCACGACTCGACATTGATGGGTCATCTTGACACGTTATAGTAAACGGCGTCATATTATTGGGCCCTTGCTGGACGTGAGGTGAATACATGGAGGTTTCACCGGCTGCAATCGGAAACTACCTTTTGGGGGTCATGGATGGCTGATATTATTCGGGTCCATGATCGCTTGATTGGGCTCCGTGTACCCACTAAAGAAACTTGCTTTCTCGATTTCATTAGAGGGTGGTGAAATCGTTAAAATAGTGGGAGGGTAATTCATAAAACTTAACGACCTTGTTTTATGTGTTAGCGATTATTTTATATATAGTTAGTGATGTTTGTCTACTTTCCTTTTCAGTATTACTGCATTATAAAATGGTTTCGATGAAAAACCCGCTTGCTGCTATACTGGATAGCAACAGGTTCACCGGTCTGAACTACCAAGACTGGCTCCGCAACCTCAATCTTGTATGGGCTTCGGAGAAACTTTATGCAATAGAAGAGTCCTCCGAAGGAAGCCCCTGCCGATATCAGCCCTGAGGAGCTGATAACGCTTAAACAATGGTGGGACGACGAGGTTAAAGCTCGATGCTATGTGATGGCATCGATGTCCAATGAAATGCAACAGCGCTTCGGGAAGACAAAGTATGCTGCTGACATACTTTTTCATCTCAAAGAACTGTACGGGGAGAACTCTCGACATGAGAGGTTCACGGCTGTCAAGGAGCTTATGACATGCCGCATGCGCGATGGGACTTCGGTCCGCGAGCATGGGGTTCGTATGATTGGGCTCGTTGTAAAGCTGTCGGGCCTTGATATCGCACTTCCACACGAGCTGTCGGTGGATGTACTTCTCCTCTCACTACCTGCTGCATTTGACCCCTTTGTGGTCAACTTCAACATGAACAAGTTGGCAGCCACCCTTGAAGAGGTGGTTAACATGCTTGTAGTGTTTGATTGAACCATAAAGAAGGACAAACCCGTCCTCATTATGGGCTCTTCTTCCTCTGCGAAGAAGGGGCCCAGACGCAAGAGCAAGAAGCGTTCTGCTCCTGTGAAGGAGGAAAAGTCCGCCAAGAAGCCAAAGGAAAAGGCTTCCAAGGCGAACAAGTCTGAGGATGTTTGCCACCACTGCCACAAGGCTGGGCATTGGAGGAGGAACTGCAAGGAGTACCTCGAGCGGTTGCGAACTGCGAAAGGTATGTTCTATATTGAAATAAATATGTCTCCTAATTCGACTTCTTAGGTACATGATATCGGATGTGGATCTCATATCTGCAATGATTTGCAGGTGATGACAAGAAGCCGACGTCTTAGAGAGTGTGATACCCACTTGAGGCTTGGCAATGGAGCAAGAGTTGCTGCAGAAGCTATAGGAGATGTCTATTTATTTCTGTCTTCTGATTTTAAGTTCCAACTCGCGATGTCGAAGCACATACAACAAAGATTAAAAGGAAACACGATAACTTGAACCCAGCACAACTTTGGCACGCAAGGCTAGGTCATATTTCTCTAAGTAGGATGAACAAGTTAGTTAGGAGTGACATGTTTGATATGTCAGACATTAACTCCCTACCGACTTGTGAATCTTGTCTTAAGGGAAAGATGACCAAGCAACCCTTCAAGGGAAACGGTGAGCGTGCTCAAGGCCTATTGGATTTGATCCATACTGATGTGTGCGGCCCGTTTAGTATTGGTACTAAATATGGTCACACATACTTCATCACCTTTACCGATGATTATTCTAGTATGGGTACTTGTACTTGATGAAGTACAAGTCTGAATCCTTTGAAAGGATCAAAGAATTCAAGGCTGAAGTAGAAAATCAATTAGGCAAAAGTATTAAAGCACTTCGATCTGATCGAGGTGGCGAATACCTGAGTGCTGAATTTCAAGACTATCTGAAAGAGAATGGGATTCTCGCACAGTGGACCCCTCCGGCCACACCACAGCTCAATGGTGTAGCGGAGCGTCGTAATCGGACCTTGTTGGACATGGTTTGATCTATGATGAGCTTCACTGAACTTTCTACCTCGTTTTGGGGCTATGCGCTCGAAACGGCGGTAATGTTGTTGAACAATGTCCACACTAAGGCAGTGGATAAGACTCCATATGAGATATGGATGGGCAAACCACCCAAATACTCATACATGAGGATTTGGGGATGTCCTGCTTACGTGAAGCAGACAGTGGGAGATAAGCTGGATATGAGATCCATCTTATGCTACTTCATTTGGTATCCAAAGAATTCCATTGGATACTACTTCTACTATCCCAACAAAACAAAAGTTTTTGTTTCTAGAAATGCCACCTTTATGGAAAGGGAATTTCTACTTGATAGAAAAGGCAAGATAGTAGAACTCAAAGAGGTTCGAGAACCATCTGAAGTACCAAGTGAGTCTCCCGCACCTCCAGAGCCAGTACCAGAAATGATCGCACCTAGGAGATCTGAAAGGATTGTTAGAATGCAAGTACAGTAAATATTTAGTGACTTCTGCAAACCAAGTGGATCCTTTATTTAACTAAAATTCTCGGTTTCCATGCACATCTTTTGTTTTAAAACAGGGCACGCTTCTTATAGAGTTTGGCATATTGATATAACGTGTTTTTTTTCCTTAGTCATTGTAAATCATATAAATAGTATCTTAAGCTGCTTCATGCATCATTACTTTCAAATCAAATCATATTAAGCGGTGCTCTCTCTCAAGAAGCCGAACAAAATACTTTCAAAGTGTTTTAAAGGAAACAGGCGGTGCGCAAGAAGTATACTGGATTTTATGCTGTTTTTGTGTTAAAGATACCAGGCAAGTAAACTCTGTTTCTTGCTCACTCAATAGAAAGCATATATTCAATTCTGTTTTTATGACTATGTATGGTTTTAAAGAAAAGGAATATGGCTTCGGCTGTTCTTCAAAGGAAACTAGAATTTCATGCTCTGTTTTTGAAAGAAGTTAAGTTACTGTAATTTTGATTCAAGGATGAATTAGAAAATGTTTTGATGATGTTCTTCTAATGAATTTCTGAGGTTTTCAGTGATTCATTCATCGAAGTAGCTTACAAGTAGCTTATTCGATCTTTTCCAGAAGTTTCATAAGATATGTCGAAGTCTTTAGAGGAAGGTAACCTTCGTAGTTCATGGTTATCTACATATTAAGTATGAAAGCTGGTTCTTATACCACTGCTGATATTGCTTTGTCGAAAAAATTCTAAGTATAAAATCAGCAGTTGTATTTCTTGGTTGAAAACCAGCAGATGCATCTTTCTTTGTTAAATTCAGCAGATGCATATTTCAGTAGATGCGTATTTCAGCAGACGCATTTCTTTCATAATTTTAGCAGCTACATTCCTTTATTAGAATTCAGCAGCTGTGTTGTCTTCGTGATATTGAGCAGATTCACTGTTCACCAGCAGATGCATTCCATTTTGATATTCAGCAGTTGCTTTATTGTTTTTAAGTACAGTTGTAACAACTGGTTGTAGCGACTGGTACTAACGACTGGTTGTAGCGACAGGTTGTAGTGGCTGGTTTGCGCTAACGACGTCGTTTCACTTTATATTTGTTTAAAAGACCTTGCGACTGGATTCGTGTCTTGCGACTGGTTTCCTTTTCGTTGCGACTGGTACTATTCATTCAGCTGGTATTAGTCTTGCGAATGGTACTGTTCATTTCAGCTGATTATTGCTCATTCTTCGTTTTCTTCAACAGATAGCGAAATTCCAGAATTTGATTCCTTATTTAATTCCGAATCATTTCAAAGATTGTATTCGACTTAACTGACAGATTCAAGTAGTACTTTTATTCAGTTTTCATCTTCGCAAGTTTTACAAGGAAATCCTTTACAGTTCCAGAACATCATTGGGTGAACAAAAACCAGTAACTCGAACAAAAGAAAGAAAACAGTTTTTCACGAGAGAAAGAAAGAGCAGAACAATGTTTTATGAAATGTTTTAAGTTATGACAACTAAAGGGTCCCCAGGAAGGATTAGGATTACGGTCGACGGACTGTATACCCCTTCAAAAACCAAGGAAGGATCAGGATTACAGGTCGACGGATCTGTATACCCCTTCAACCATGAGCTTTATGCTAAGAGACTGTTAACAGGAGTTTGATCAAACGAAATGGACCAAATGTTTAAAGTGTTGTCATAATTTTCCAGAAAATGAACGAAGAGCACAAGTGTGATTCTAAGCTCAGCTCTTAAGAATGTTTAACGAAAATGTTTTCAGAATTGATTCATGCTTTATGCTTTCACACTTGATGCAAATTTCATACGTATGTTTACGCTTGTTTATTCATAAGCGTGGTTCAAGTTCAGACTCCAGTATGTATTAGTTCAGGGACGATTGTACGATTTGCTTTCATATTCTAGATTTTACCTGCTGGGCCTTTGGATCACTAGTTTTCATTGAGTGCAGGTAATTCGCAGTAGGTGCTATAAGTATTTGTACCAGACGTTATCACACTACGAGATGTATCATTTAGACATGATATATCATAATTTCATCATTTCCGCACCTTTACATGAGTTATTACAGATTTTCTTATCTTCGAATGTGAATAATTTTATTATTCGCGTCTCAACCCAGATAGTTAGTAGCGATCCATTCTCCGATGTTTATAACTTTTGATTTCATACAATTGAACCCCAAAACTTATAATTATTCCGTCAAGAAAATGAGGGTCATTAAAGTTGGTATCAGAGCATGATCCTTGAGATAAACACACTTCCAGTCTGTGCAAATCTCTCCAGCCTCTGCAAAACTTGTGAGTTTTACGTTCATGTTTTAGCATAGAGTAATCTCTCATATAGAATTGTGGTGGATTTGGACTACCCTTTTTCAGATATGTCAGGAAGAGGTAGAGGCAGAAGGAGTTTTGTTGAAGGAGATAGTGAATCAGAAGGCATAACTCCAGTCCTTGCCAATATGGCCCAAATTTTAGAACGTTTAGTTGATCAGACCTCTCATGGGAATGGTCATTCTTCGAGTAGAATGATTAGCAGAGAAGATCCCCAAGAGAAATTTAGGAGGCAGCGACCTCAAGAATTTTCTGGCACTACTGATCCCCTGGTGGCAGAAAGCTGGATAAAATCCATGGAGGTGATATTCGATTATCTTCATCTGACAGAATTAGAGAGACCCCGATGTGCAATCTATATGTTGCGGGGCAACGCTATGATGTGGTGGGAAGGAGCCAAGTTAACTGTAGACTTCGAAATTCTCACATGGGAAGAGTTTAAGAGAGTCTTCTTCGAACAGTACTTCACTTTGGATGTTAGAGAACAGTTGCAGAGTGAATTCCTAACTCTGAAACAAGAAGGATTGACGATGCGGGACTACATCCGCAAGTTCGAAAGAGGATGTTACAAAATTTAAGAAGCAGAATAACAACAACCAGCAGCAGGGGTCAAATGGGAAGGGACCAATTGCTGCTCAACCAATTTCCTCTGTTCCTAGCAGTGGAAATAGAACTCCATGTCCCGTTTGCAAGAAGAATCATAAGGGGCAGTGTCTTCAAGGACAGAATGTATGTTACACTTGTGGTAAGCCAGGCCACATGTCGAGAAGTTGTCCTCAGAAGCAACAACAGCAGCCACAACAACAACTCATTACCAGCAGGGCTTATGTGATGACTGCTGCTGAAGCACCAGCAGATACCACTTTGGTGACGGGTAAAATTTCTGTTGATAATTGCCTACCGTAGTATTATTAGATTCTGGTGCAACGCATTCTTTTGTATCAGATAGATTTGCTGAGAAATTACCTGTTAAGCCGGTGGAAATAGAAGTGGGATACTGTGTTCAGACTCCTACAGGAGAAAACATAGTAACCAATCGAGTAATTCGAAATGTAGAACTTGTATTGCAGGGTAATATTGTTTATGAAGATCTTATGGTATTACCTATGTTCGAATTTGACTTTATATTGGGAATAGATTGGTTAGTTAAACATGAAGCTGTTATAGACTTTAAGCGAAGATCTGTCTTTATTAAGAAACCCGATGGAAATTCATTTTCATTCAAAGCTGGTAATTATGTGAAGACCCTTAAGCTAATATCAGCGATGAAAGCTCATAAATGTTTAAGAAATGGTTGTCAGGGATTTTTGGTAAACGTTATATCATTAGAACCTGAAAAGATAAAGAAACTATAAGAAGTAGCTGTAGTAAGAGAATTCCCAGATATTTTCCCAGAAGATGTTTCGGGTTTACCTCCCATTCGAGAGTTAGAATTTACTATCGATTTAGTACCAGAAGCCGCTCCAATTTCAAAGCCTCCCTATAGACTTGCTCCTAAGAAAATGAAAGAATTAAAAGATCAGATTCAAGAGCTACTGGATAAAGGTTTCATTAGACCCAGTACTTCACCTTGGGATGGACCAGTGCTTTTCATAAAGAAGAAAGATGGGAGTATGCGTTTATGTATCGATTATAGGGAATTTAACAAACTAACGATTAAGAATAAGTACCCTCTCCTTAGAATCGACGATTTATTTTATCAATTAAGAGGAGCTACTGTATTTTTGAAAATATACCTGAGATCGGGTTATCACCAGTTACGTGTAAAAGAAACAGATGTTTATAAAACCTCTTTTAGAACAAGATATGGCCATTGTGAATTTCTAGTTATGCCTTTTGGAGTAACGAATGCGCCATCCGTATTTATGGATTTAATGAATCGAATATTCCAACCTTATTTAGATAGATTTGTCATTGTGTTCATAGATGATATTTTTATTTACTCGAAGAGCAGAAAAGAACATGAAGAGCACCTTAGAGAAATCTTGCAGATTTTACGAAATAAGCAGTTATTTGCTAAGTATAGTAAGTGTGAATTCTGGATTGATAAAGTAGTATTCTTGGGTCACATTCAAAGAATGGAATAGAAGTAGATCCTTCAAAGGTGGAATCTGTTCAAGATTGGCCTGTACCTAAGAATGTCACGGAAATTCGAAGTTTCCTAGGACTTGCAGGATATTATAGAAGATTCATAGAAGGATTTTTGAAGATTGCTGTTCCATTAACGGCTTTAACTAAGAAGAATGTGAAGTATGATTGGACTCCCAAATGTCAATCCAGTTTTGAGAAATTAAAACATGCATTAGTTGAAGCCCCTGTTCTAACGTTACCAACAGAGAAAGGGAATTTTGTGATTTACACTGATGCATCGAAGACAGGGTTGGGATCTGTTCTAATGCAAGAAAGAAAAGTAATTGCTTACGCTTCATGCAATTGAAGATTCACGAAAAGAATTATCCTACGCATGACCTGGAATTAGCAGCAGTAGTTTTCGCTTTAAATATTTGGAGACACTATCTTTACGGCGAGAAGTGCGAAATTTTTACAGACCATAAAATCCTTAAGTATTTCTTTACTCAGAAAGAATTAAACATGCGATAGAGAAGATGGCTTGAATTGGTTAAAGATTACGATTGCGTAATTAGCTATCACCCGGGAAAAGCTAACGTAGTAGCAGATGCGTTAAGTAGAAGAAGCGTGGGGTTAGCGCAAATATCAGTTCAGATCCCCCTGGAGTTAGAGATCAATCGATTTGAACTCGAGATAATTCGAAAGGAAAGTGCTGCTAAGTTATCAGTTCTCACGATTCAATCAACACTTAAAGATAGAATCAAAGAAGGGCAAGCGAAGGATGATCAACTCCAGAAATGGAAGAAGCAGGATGAAAACAGAGGATTAAATTTGTATACAGTGGAAGAAAGGATTGTTAAATACCAAGGTATATTGTGGGTACCGCGCACAGATAATTTGCTCAATGAGATTATGAATGAAGCCCATAATTCACCGTATTCCATACATCCAGGAGGAACGAAAATGTTCAATGATTTGCAAGCTCTGTTTTGGTGGCCAGGGATGAAACGTGACATTTGTAGATTTGTTGCGGAATGTTTAACCTGCCAACAAGTTAAATAAGAACATCAGAGACCAGCAGGAATGTTAAAACCACTTCCTATACCTGTTTGGAAATGGGATAATATAGCAATGGATTTCGTGGTAGGATTACCCAGGACAGTTTCAGGTTGTAATGCAATTTGGGTAATAGTTGACAGATTAACTAAGTATGCTCTTTTTCTTCCTGTAAAGACAACTGATGATTAAAATAAGTATGCAGAGTTGTATATCAAGGAAATAGTCAGACTTCACGGGATTCCAAGTTCTATTGTATCAGATAGAGATCCCAGATTCACTTCGAGATTCTGGAAAAGTTTACACCAAGCCTTAGGAACGAAATTAACTTTCAGTACAGCGTTCCATCCTCAAACCGATGGTCAATCAGAAAGAGTAATTGAAATACTGGAAGATTTGTTAAGGTCTAGTGTTCTGAAATTTTCAGAAAGCTGGGAATTTAAGTTACCATTGATTGAGTTCACCTACAACAACAGTTATCAAGCATCGATAGAAATGGCACCATACAAAGCTCTGTATGGCAGGAAATGTCGATCACCAATTCTTTGGGATGATGTGGGTGAAAGAAACGAAATAGGACCTGATATTATAGAGAAAACATCAGAAGTAATTAAGAGAATACGTGAAAGAATGAAGACTTCTCAAAGTAGTGAAAGGTGTTTTAAGATTTGGAAAGAAAGGAAAGTTAAGTCCCAGATATGTTGGACCATTTCAGATCTTAGAACGAGTTGGAACGTTAGCGTATCGTTTAGCACTACCTCCACAAATGTCCTCTGTCCACAACGTGTTCCATGTATCAGCACTTAGAAGATACATTGCGAACCCATCGCATGTTCTCAGACATGAACCAGTGCAATTGGAACCGGACTTGACTTACGAAGAAACTCCAGAAAAGATTTTAGCAAAGGAAAATCGTAAGTTATGAAACAGAACTATCCCGATGATCAAGATTCAGTGGACGAACCACTCAGAAAGGGAAGCAACGTGGGAAGTAGAATCTGATATGCAGAAAAGTTACCCAGATTTCTTCCAGTAAGTGAATTTCGGGGACGAAATTCTTTTAAGGGGTAAAATGTAACGACCGGATCTTTTAGAAGTCCACAATTAGAAAGATATGAGATTGAGGGATTACATTGCTATTATCATTCGATTCTTGAATATTTCTGTCTATGCAATGATCAATCTTTATTTTGTTATGGATTGATATTCAAATGTTAGAATGCAAATACAGTAGATGTTTAGTGACTTCTGCAAACCAAGTGGATCCTTTATTTAACTAAAATTTTTGGTTTCCACTCGCATCTTTTATTTTAAAAAACAGAGCACGCTTCTTTCAGACTTTGGCATATTGATATAACATATTTTCTTTCCTTGGTCATTGTAAATCATATAAATAGGATCTTAAGCTGCTTCATGCATCATTACTTTCAAATCAAATCATATTAAGCGGTGCTCTCTCTCAAGAAGCCGAACAAAATACTTTCAAAGTGTTTTAAAGGAAAAAGGCGGTGCGCAAGAAGTATACTGGATTTTCTGCTGTTCTTGTGTTAAAGATACCAGGCAAGTAAACTCTGTTTCTTGCTCACTCAATAGAAAGCATATATTCAATTCTGTTTTTATGACTATGTATGGTTTTAAAGAAAAGGAAGATGACTTCGGCTGTTCTTCAAAGGAAACTATAAGTTCATGCTCTGTTTTGAAAGAAGTTAATTTACTGTAATTTTTGCGAAATTTTTACAGACCATAAAATCCTTAAGTATTTCTTTACTCAGAAAGAATTAAACATGTGATAGAGAATATGGCTTGAATTGGTTAAAGATTACGATTGTGTAATTAGCTATCACCCGGGAAAAGCTAACGTAGTAGCAGATGCGTTAAGTAGAAGAAGCGTGGGGTTAGCGCAAATCTCAGTTCAGATCCCCCTGGCGTTAGAGATCAATCGATTTGAACTCGAGATAATTCGAAAGGAAAGTGCTGCTAAGTTATCAGTTCTCACGATCCAATCAACACTTAAAGATAGAATCAAAGAAGGGAAAGCGAAGGATGATCAACTGCAGAAATGGAAGAAGCAGGATGAAAACAGAGGATCAAATTTGTATACAGTGGAAGAAAGGATTGTTAAATACCAAGGTAGATTGTGGGTACCGTGCACAGATAATTTGCGCAATGAGATTATGAATGAAGCCCATAATTCACCGTATTCCATACATCCAGGAGGAACGAAAATGTTCAAAGATTTGCAAGCTCTGTTTTGGTGGCCAGGGATGAAACGTGACATTTGTAGATTTGTTGCGGAATGTTTAACCTGCCAACAAGTTAAAGAAGAACATCAGAGACCAGCAGGAATGTTAAAACCACTTCCTATACCTATTTGGAAATGGGATAATATAGCAATGGATTTCGTGGTAGGATTACCCAGGACAGTTTCAGGTTGTAATGCAATTTGGGTAATAGTTGACATATTAACTAAGTATGCTCATTTTCTTCCTGTAAAGACAACTGATGATTAAAATAAGTATGCAGAGTTGTATATCAAGGAAATAGTCAGACTTCACGGGATTCCAAGTTCTATTGTATCAGATAGAGATCCCAGATTCACTTCGTAGATTTGGAAAAGTTTACACCAAGCCTTAGGAACGAACTTAACTTTCAGTACAGCGTTCCATCCTCAAACCGATGGGCAATCAGAAAGAATAATTCAAATACTGGAAGATTTGTTAAGGGCTAGTGTTCTTGATTTTTCAGAAAGCTGGGAATTTAAGTTACCATTAATTGAGTTCACCTACAACAACAGTTATCAAGCGTCGATAGAAATGGCACCATACGAAGCTCTGTATGGCAGGAAATGTCGATCACCAATTCTTTGGGATGATGTGGGTGAAAGAAACAAAATAGGACCTGATATTATAGAGCAAACTTCAGAAGCAATTAAGAGAATACGTGAAAGAATGAAGACTGCTCAAAGTAGGCAGAAAAGTTATGCAGACATACATCGCAGAGATGTGAACTTTGCGGTGGGAGATCATGTGTTCCTCAAGATCTCACCAATGAAAGGTGTTTTAAGATTTGGAAAGAAATTCATCTCATCGCAGAGAGGTGCACTTTGCGGTGGGAGATCATGTGTTCCTCAAGAGTTCACCAATGAAAGGTGTTTTAAGATTTGAAAGAAAAGTAAAGTTAAGTCCCAGATATGTTGGACCATTTCAAATCTTAGAACGAGTTGGAACGTTAGCGTATCGTTTAGCACTACCTCCACAAATGTCCTCTGTCCACAACGTGTTCCATGTATCAGCACTTAGAAGGTACATTGCAAACCCATCGCATGTTCTCAGGCATGAACCAGTGCAATTGGAACCAGACTTGACTTACGAAGAAACTCCAGAAAAGATTTTAGCAAAAGAAAATCGTAAGTTAAGAAACAGAACTATCCCAATGATCAAGATTCAGTGGACGAACCACTCAGAAAGGGAAGCAACATGGGAAGTAGAATCTGATACGCAGGAAAGTTACCCAGATTTCTTCAAGTAAGTGAATTTCGGGG
>KV014964.1:23290-43143 GCA_001598015.1 Dorcoceras hygrometricum | reverse complement strand
TTATCCACTCGACAAATGGTAACCACTTGGAAAGTCCGAACGAGGGTAGTTCGATAGATCACCAGGTCACTATCCATCTGCATGCTCAGAACATCACAATGTTCCCTACCAATGAAACATGGTACTTCACATCGCAGATGCTAGTCTCGAGCTCGGGCAACCTTATCCTCATTTTGACGGCCCAATCGACTAGGAACGAGTTCAGAATACACAGTGACTATTAGATGTGTTTCATGATAGCCATCATATCCACTATCACATCTAACATACACTATAGTGCATTCTAGGTCTTTATCCAACACAATTGTTAACATTATATCATAATGAAAATAAAGAATGCCATAAAAGAAATGCGTATTTCATATATAAAGATCGTTATACTCAAGAGTCAATAAAACCCACACGCCACAAGTTGGCTAGTTGGGCATCTACTCTAACAAACTATGTCATAGGCTTAGATATACTAGAGAATCCCTCAATAAAACGTCAATAATAGTTAGCCAATCCCAAAAATCTATGAATCTCCGAGATGTTATTGGGACGCTCCCATTTCACTACAGCCTCTACCTTACTGTGATCAACAGATAATCCTTCCGCTGAAATTACATGACCCAGAAACACCACTTTATCCAACCAAAACTCGCATTTAGAGAGCATGGAATACAACTGCGAGTCTCGAAGTGTTTGGAGAACTAGCCATAGGTGCTCTTTATGCTGCATCAGAGTCTTTGAGTAGACCAAAATGTCATCGATAAAAACAATCACAAACTGATCGAACTCTCTAAAGACTCGGTTCATTAAATCCATGAAAACTTCTGGGGCATTAGTCAGACCAAACGGCATAACTAAGAACTCATAATGCCCGTACCTTGTACGAAATGCAATTTTTGCGACATATTTCTCTCAAATTCAGAACTGATGATACCCTGCATGCAGATCGATCTTAGAATACACGGCTGAACCTTGAAGCTGATCAAATAAATCATCGAACCTAGGTAAAGGGTACTTATTTTTCATAGTAACCTTGTACAGTTGTCGAAATTCGATGCACATCCTCATCGAACCATCTTTCTTTTTCACAAACAGTATAGGAGCTCCCCACGGTAACATTCTTGGCCGAATAAGGCCTTTCTCCAGCAAATTGCTAAGTTGTACCTTCAGCTCTCTCAACTTAACTCGTGCTATGAGATATGGGGTTCGTGAAATAGGATCTGTACCAGGCACCAAATCAATTCTGAAGTCAATCTCCCTCCTCGGAGGAAAACAGGAATTTCTTCTGGAAACACATCAGGGAAATCACGAACGACGGGAATGTCACTAAGCTCCACACACGACTTCGAGGATGCATCTAAAGCATAAATAATGAACCCTGAATTTTCTAGCGACAAAAGGTCAAACATCTCCATAGCAGAGATCAACGGAATCTTCGATTGTGAATCTTGGCGGCAGAAATTCCACTTCTCGCCAGACTAGGGCCGAAAATGAACAACTCCATGAAAACAATCCACGGTGGCCCTAAAACTAGACAACACGTCCATTCCCACTATACAATCGAAATCACACATCACTAACCGAATCAAATTGGCTAACAGCAGATTCTCGCCAAACCTAAGTATGCCATTCGACTCCATCTCTTGGGAGAACAGGCTCGCACCGACAGGAGTTGCAACAGAAACAACATCACGTAAAAAGGTGGTACTCAAACCATGCTCAACCACGAATGCATCAACTATGAATGAATTTAATGCTCCAGTATCTAACAACATAACAGCTGGAAAATAAAAAACACTACAAGTACCTACAATCACTCCTCCAGGCGTGCCCTCTGCTTGCTCCTTGTCATGGCATTCACTTGAGATTGCTGAGGTCCTGAGAAATGAGGTTGGGAAGACTGTCCAAAACGCGAAGGACTAGGCTGCTGGAACGGCTTGTGCTGAATTTCCGCCATCCTCGAATGCTGTCCAGGGAAAGAACGACCTCGAGATGACCCGCCAGAACGACCCTGAGGTGGAGCAGTGGTGTACTGATATCCAGCTAAAGGACATACTCTCGCAAAATGCCCGTACTGCCCACAAAGATTGCAAACACCCTGAACCCCTACACCTTGCGTCGAAGGATGCTTACCACCACATTGACCACCAATGGTATCCCTGGGACTACTGCTACTGCTCGAACTGTCTGAACCGAAGAACTAGAACCCTAGTTCTTCTTAAACTGTTGGCCATGAAGCCTAAACCTGTGTTGGCCAGGTTGTTGTGATGACTGCTGAGGCTACTGTGATGACTGAGAAGATTGCGCCCCTTGTATGTTGGGACGAATACCTTGAGTAGCTTGTGGCCGAGCCCTAGACCTACGGTTCTGTAACCCTTCCTCGATATCCATTGCTTTGTCCACCGCATCCACATAGCTAGTCGGGGAACTTGCCAACACCAAAGAATATAGATCTTCGTTCTGCCCTTCAGAGAATCGGTTCCTCTTCAGCCTCTCGTGGCCAGACACATGAGGAACATAAACAAGGAGAGAATAAAACTTTCTAGCATACTCCCCCACAGACATGGTTCCCTAAACCAAATTATCGAACTCGCGCTCCCGAGCATTAACGTAGGACTCTAGGATGTACTCCTGACGAAAAGCAGTACAAAAACTGTTCCATGTTATTCCCACACCAGTCTCCTCAAGAGTTCGTGAAGCACCTCTCCACCAACGCTCTGCATTCTTCCTCAGCTAGAAGGTAGCTAGGATCAGCCTACGCTCATCGTCGTACCGCATTCGATCAAACAGCCCTGTAATGTGCTGCAACCAGGACTCAGCATCGGAACTAGACTCGTTACCATTGAACATTTGAGGATTCATCCACTGAAACCTCATCATAATCAGTTCCATTTCATCTACACGGGATGCCAACACATCCACCTAGTCATCAACCTTTCTAGCGCGCCTACGAACGGGAATACTACGCTCCACCTCCTCATTCTGAGCCTCAGATTCTATCGGGATCTGTCTAGTATCTCTACCCCTACGTCTAGGCGGCATATATACAACACTATGACAATAAGATCACACAGCAATTAAAACCCACAGTCAAGAACACGCAACAAGAAACACAGTGCCTAGACTCAAGTGTGATCAAAAGAATTCGAGTTTATCCCAGTTTAAGCTATGATACCAAAAATGTCAGGCCCGGCGTACAAATCAGAGATTAAACATGAAATTACAAATACGAAAGCATTAAAAAGTGGGTAAAATTTTTCGCTTTGGCCTGAATTAGAAAACATAATTTTAAAATACACTTATACTTCAAAGTACTGGTTTTACAACAACCAAAAGCTGAAACCAACAGCTATGAATACTGCAAGCACTAACATTTACAAGCATCGAGTATCCAAAATCAATACAAACTCAAATCTGAATACAAGATAGCACGGGGCATCCCCCGATGACAACTCCAATATATATATATATAAAATATAATTAACTAGGACACTATATCCACCTCTCGGGGCACCTCCAGCTGAGTCATCTCCACGACCAGTTGAGAAACTTGGGTAACCTGAACAACATACAGATAACCAAACAAGCAGTCCCAGAGGGACAGAGTCAAACCCCACTACGGAGAGAAAATCAAACAGCTAATAGACATCAACAGATATAAATGAATGTGCTATGAATGAGAACAGCAGAATACAAAGACAACAGGCTACAAACGAATCAAGAAGCCAAAGGAGCTCAAAGAACCAGCTCAGCAGCTGTTCACAGATCAAATGAATGGGATGGTGTGTCCACGTAGCGTGAGAGAGCGTGGTAGCTACCCGCTCGTCTCAACAAACTGTACCATATGCATAAACAAGATTACTCAACCTGCTGTTGCCAAAGCTCATGAGATCGTGGTAGCTATCCACTCGTCTCATAGCGGCTAACAACTAGATCAGCAGGGATATGAAGAGCATGATATTGCTTCTCGTCCTCAACAAGCATCCTGGTACACACGGTTTGGCACAACAATACACGGCTAACAAGATATGTGCTCAATAGGGAAAATGCGTGTATGCAATTACAACGACGTGCAACAAACAACATAGAACAGAGTTAAACAATAACAGCACAATATCATACACTGCACAACATACCAGCAAACATACATAAATATCCAAGCTTATACCAAAGCTATAATACAATATCACATCCGTACCTTAGTTTTTGTGCTACAATTACCACACAAGTGGTCTCGAGCAATTCAGATCTGACCCTACTTAGCCAAACATTAATAATAACTCAGGGATAGTAAACCTAGAAATCATAACAGGGAGCTACCAGCTCAACCCAGTTCCATCCTACCTCTAAAACAAAATAGCTAGCTCTAAACGATGTGTAAGGTAGGATCTAACACTTACTCAAAAACACTACCTGAACAGAAGAACCAATCGGTCGGAACGCGAACAGACGAGACACTGTAGCTCCTTAGCTTTCTTCTTCTAGATGCTCAAAACTCTCAAAAGCGGTATTCAAAGAAGCTTCTTGGAAGGAGGAACTCAAAGCTACCAATCTTGCTCCAATCGAAAATGTCTACTGCTGGAAATCGGAAGAAATAGACTACGGTGAACAATAAAGGTTTCACTACAGTAGAGGGTATGATTACGGGGAGAGATATTTTCCAAGTGTTGGAGAAGTATGACGATCGCACGGTCAACGTCTTCTATATATATAACTCAAATCTGCTGAGATCTGGTGAACAGTAGCCACCGAAAACTCAGGCTCACATATGTTACCAACTCAGATCTGAGCACCATACCAGATTTGACTCCTCTACGCTATCTCAGATCTGGCTACCACCAAACGACATCGCACAGGAGTCCCACTTAAATCTAACCAACTCCCTAGTCTCTCTCTCTCCCAGATAGTCTACGTCATCCAGCTGAACTCTAGCACAACAAGCACCAGATCTGGTATCTCAAAACATTACAAAGGATACCCACCAGTAACAGATCTCAACGTAAACAGTAGCAATAGCTCTTCGCTATAACAGATCATCCCTTGTCCCACTCACATGTGTCATCCAACTAGCTCCTAAACGGATATCACTAAATGGCGTCGCATCGCAACCAGATCCGGATGATCAGATCTCAAACATTCAGATCTTACCTCAGCCGATACCTATGAACCATACCGTTTTACACTAAAACGACTAACCAGGCCGTTCCACACAGTGCTACCAGACATCGCAACCAAATCCGGATGATCAGATCTCAAACATTCAGATCTTAACTCAGCCGATACCTATGAACCATACCATTTTACACTAAAACGACTAACCAGGCTGTGAGGATTGAGAATTTGGTTTAGTGATTAATTGTTTTGATTTGGGATTAATCACGTGTGTTTTGAGGAATTTGCGAAAGGATTGAAGTTCCTGTTGATTTCGAATGTTGCGTTGAATTTTTCGAGAATTATATCGTAGCAAATTTTGGTGCAAAGCTGTTAATAGCACGCTACTGTAGCGTAGTCAACGCTGGTCAAAGTTACTGTAGCTCCTGCTGGTGGAATTGGAATCAGCAGATATGGTGACATCAGCGTGACGCATGAAGATCTGCTGGCTTTGGTGCGAATTGAAGTTGCTGTTGGCAGACATCGCGCGTAGCGTGAGATTGAGCGAGGAATTGACGCGTGTTAGTCAACATTTTGGAGCGTTGACTATTAGTTTCAGCAGATGCGCTTGTGAAAAGAGATCAGCAGATGGTTTGAGAACTATTCGCAAGAGCTGTCGATAGATATGATGACGTAGACGTGACGTATCCATTGCTGCTGGTAGTAATTGCGTTGTATTGGTTGATGCTGATCAGCAGGCGCGCTTTTGCAAGAGCGTTGAGAAGCGGCGTCATTTGATTAAGTGGAAACGCTGCGTTTTGGAGCTTTGTGTTTAGAGATCAGCTGTTGGCAGCTTTGCTTACGTATATGAAATGACGTCGTTTGAATTAGTAGATGCGTCGTCGTTTTGAGTGTTTTCTCGCGACCAGCAGATAGATTGTTTTGGAGATAGAGCTGGGACCAGCAGATGGTTGTTTTGCTTGCGCGAGAGCTGTTGCCTGCTGGTATTTTCTACGGCGTCGTTTAGATTAGTTGGAACGGTGTCGTTTTGAAGGTTTTCGTGTGATTGTTGTTTAGTCGTTGCTGCTGATTTTACGAAATGAAAAAAGGGAAGATTGCTGCTGATAGACTTCTGCTAATTTCTTCGATAGATCTTAGTGAATCAGCAGGCGAGGTTTGAAGAGGTATTTATAGAAGTGTTGATCGACACTTAGAATTATTTTGAGCCAGATATTTCTTATCTCTTCTTCCCCGTGGAAATAGTACTCAAAATGTTGAGTATAGCAGGAGGAAGGATAGAATTATGACTTCCTAAATTGGCTGGGGAAGTATGACTTTCCTTTTAGCTGATAGGGGTTCAACTGCTATTTTGGATTAGGTGGTCCTAAAAATTGTTTTGAATCATAATGTACAGTTTTGAAAAATTTTCATATCGGTCCGGTCTGATCATCGATCAGGATTAAGATTAAGCCATAAGTATGGACTCGAAACCAATGTTCCCTGGGCCTATGCTTGACCTAGGCCCATTGACCTGGTTTAAGCCCATTAAATATCAATAAGTAGGGGCATAGGGGAAGCTTTTCATATGTACCAAGTTCTATTGACAACCTCCATATCTCCCCTCCCCTCACTCTCTCCCTCCTCCTTTCGTCACCGCAGATGCCATGTCGTCGCCGTCATCGGAATTCTTTCCGACCGTTTAGGCGTGAAGATTCCGTTTGCGAAATCTTCACTGGTTTTCTAGTGTAGAACAATGAAAGAATTGAGATTCCGATCGTGGATCAGATTGGTCGTTCATTCAAATGTTCAACCGTTGAAGGGCCATTTCCCTTGTGGACTGATCAGAGCCGGGCGCTAAGTCGCCAAAGGTAGATACTCTAAACATCCTATGTTTAGCTTATTATTTGTGTATATACCATTCTCGGGCAATAAAATTTTTAAGTCTTCTACTGCACCTTGGGAGAGGGATCTGAATCCACTGCTGCGCCAAGAGTGGTATCAGAGCATCAGGCCCAGAGGAACGGTGCGTGTACAGGAAGGTGATAAAGGAAGTTGTGACGTTCCTCGTACTTTATGTTGATGATATTCTACTCATTGAGAATGACGTAGGAATGCTTCAGTCAACAAAAGTATGGCTCTCTGGAAAGTTTGCAATGAAGGACTTAGGTGAAGAATCCTATATTCTAGGAATTATGATCTATAGAGATAGATCAAAAGGGATGCTCAGAATCACTCAAGTGACCTACATCGACACCATACTTAAGAGGTTTTCTTTGGAGGAGTCCAAGATAGAACATCTACCTGTGTGAGACCTGGATTTGTATTAAGGATTTATTGTTGGAATTAATCGATCGATTAAGAGATTTTGTGGTTTAGATATCTGTTTTGAGGTTTGAGTTGCATTTTCGGGTTCCATTTCATGTGTTGAACAATTCTGGAGATTTTGTATTTTCGCATGTTTCGTGTTGAGCGCTAAACGTCGTCGTTTGAGGTATTGCGACTGGTACCAGCTGCGAGGAGTTGTGCGTCTGGATGACCAGTCGAGGAACCAGTCGTTGGTTATTAGCGTGTTTTTGGTATCCAGTGAGATACGACAGCGTTTTGGAGAACGTCACTGTAGCTTGCGACTGGTTGTGTTTCGTATATTGCGACTGGTTGTGCAATATAGCTGCGACTGGTATTTTGCGAGGAGTTGTTGCGTCTGGATGATTAGTCGAGAGCAATGGTCAACGTGGGTCAACGTCATTGTAGCCTTGCGACTGGTATTTGGCGAGATGTTGCGACTGGATAATGACGTCAGTGGAGCGACGTCGTTTGAGTAAGTTGCAACGCTGCGTTTTGAGGTTGCGACTGGTACCAGCAGAGAGAAGCGTTGCATTGTTTTGTTCTTGCGACTTGATACCCAGCTGCTGGTATAGTATTCTATGCGACGTCGTTTGAGTAAGTTGGTGCGACGCCGTTTTGAGAACCAGCCGTTAGTTTATTTTAGCGATTGTTGGAGAAATCAGCCGTTGGTTCTTGCGTCTGCTAGTTAGTTGGTACCTGCTGGTTTGGGAGATTTATGGTGTCGACTGGTTTTGTCGGTGGACAATTATTTGAATTGGTTCCAGTCGTTGCAAGAGCTATTTATAGGAAGGATTGTCCTCCGATCTTGGACACCAGTTCCCATACTTAGAAAATATTCCAGCCTTTCGTTCTCTGTTTTCTCAAACCCTCGTTACTGTTCACCGTGAGCTATTCCGGTGAATTCCCGGCGTTTCCGGTGGTTGTTTTGCTCGTGTGAGGTATCGTTGGATTCCTCTTGAGAAGCTCTATCATCCTACACCATTTTTGGAAGCTGTCGTGGGCTGGAGCGAAAGCACGAAGTTGCTGTGGTAGTATTTGTACCTTGTTGTATTGTTGTTTTTTCTTACCAGGATGTGAGGGCGAGCGGCAATACCGCACTCTCATCTCCCTGTTGGGATCGTAGCCACCATGCGCCGAGTGGTTAACTACCACAGTTCATGGGCGAGGCAACAGCAGGTTGAGTTGTTGTATGCATCTGGTAAGTGGGAGTAGTGTCATGGCGAGTGGCTCACTACCACACTGTGAACACACCCCGTGTCCACTGTATGTTGTTGATGATTCTTGGAGCTATGTTCGAGTTCCTTAGCTCCCTTGTAGGTCGAGCCTTCCGTTGTTATTCGGCATCTGATGCATAGCATCTGCATTTTATTCCTTGATATTTATTGCTGTTGTATAGTTGCTCTCCGTACTGGGGTTTGACCCCATGTCCCTCCGGGGCTTGGTTTGTTTCTTTGTTACGTTGTTTTCAGGAAACCCAGGTTCTACAGCTGGTCGTGGTTTTAACCCAGCTGGTGGTGCCCCAGGAGGTGGCTAGCGTGTCCCAGTTGCATATAGCATAATTATATATATGTATCAGTTAGCCAGGGAGATGCCCTGTGCTTTGTTGTTGTACCCGTAGGGGAGTCTGATACATGTTTGGAATTATGTATGTTTTATTGTTGGTCGTTTTATGAATTGGGAGACTTATTTTAAGTATTGCTGTATTTTAAATTATATGTTTGAAACCGTCGGGCCTAAAAGAGAAAAATTTTATCCACTTTTTAATAGCTTGATCATGTGTTTATCTGTTGTGAGCACGAGGCCTGACAACCTGTGTGTCATGGTGTTACTCTATGCAAGTTGATGTCTCCGAAGACTGACGTGAAGATAGATATGATGACACATGTGCCACATGCATTGGCAATAGGTAGAATAATGTATGTTATGATATCTACTAGGCCTGATGTCACCTATGCTCTGAGCCTCACGAGAAAATATCAAGCCAACCCCAGCCAAATCATTGGAAGGCTGTGAAAGATATTCTTAAGTACTTACGAAGGAATAAGAATATGTTCATAGTCTATGGGGTGGAGAATTAAAACTGGAAGGCTACACTCACTCTAGCTTCCAGAGTGATATGGATGACTTGAAGTCAACCTCAGATTTGTATTCATGCTCAATGGAGGTGATGTCTCTTGGAAGAGTTCCAAGCAGGACATCGCTGAGTATTCAACCACTGAGGCTAATTCCTGATGTAGTTGATCCAGTCTCGGTGTACTGTGATAACACGGGTGCCGTTGCTCATGCAATGGAGCCCAAGTCTCATCAGTGATAAAAAAATATACTGAGAAAGTCCCACATAATCCTGGAAATTGTGGGAAGAGGAGAATCGTTGTCGAACGTGTCGCCTCTACAGACAAAATCGTTGATTCACTTATGCAGTCTTTGTCATGACCATTGTTTGAATAACATCGCGAAGCAATGTGACTGTTTGATGATTAGTTGGCTATAGGGCAAGTATAAATTGTTAGAGTAGGTGCTCAGCTAGCAAACTGTTGCTAATGTAAAATGATCTTTATTCATATAATTTTCATTTAACTGGCATTCTTTATCTTCATTATTATGATTACAAATTATTGGATAAAGACTTTGAATGCACTATAGTGTATGTTAGATGTGATAGTGGATTTGATGACTATCATGAATCACATCTAATAGTCACTGTGAGTTCTAAACGAGTTCCTAGTCGATTGGACCGTACAAAAGAGGATAAAGGCCCTCCGAGCTTGAGACTAGCATCTGCGATGCAAAGTATCATGTTTTATTGGTAGGGAACATAGTGATGTCTTAACATGCAGATGGATAGTGACCTGGTGATCTATAGAACTACCCTCGTTCGGACATTCCAAGTGGTTATCATTTTTCGGGTGGATTAAGTCCGAGATCTTGGTTGTATAGATTAGTCCTCATTACTCCAAACATCATTGAGACTCTACATGATAGGTTTCTCACTTTGAACTGTTTATCGACTTATTTGGGTCATCAGGTGGCGGGATTGGGTGAGGTCCTGATGTATGTAGTAGTCGATGCTTCGTTGTCAAGGATTCACTGCTCGACCTTGTGTGTGGATATCTTATGATATCTGAGGATATAATAGTGTGACATATCTCTGGCCAGAGTAATAGATGTGTTTTAGGTAAATGGGTTCACCTAGTAGCACATGAGATGTCACTATTTGATCTCCAAGATGTATGCATGGCTATCGAATCTCTAGCGACTCTCGATTTATCAATGGTCAGTGATTTGGTCGGGATATTTGAGCTGAAAGGACCGTACTGTATGCTAACCATGACCAACTGATTCTTACAGGCACTATCAGTGATACCTAGGGGATCATGGGGCGATGTTTCTAGATCTTTACCATAATCAGATGGGTAAGTCTGAAAATATATTTTCGGAGTTATAAGGAGTTTTGAGCCCACAGCTAGCTGTATCCCTGAACCATTGAGGGTTACACAAGTGCTGGTTTCCAATTTGTCGTATGGAAATGGTACTCAAAATGTTGAGTATAGTAGGAGGAAGGATGGAAGTATGACTTCCTAAATTGGCTGGGGAAGTATGACTTTCCTTTTAGCTGACAGGGGTTTAACTGTTATTTTGGATTAGTTGGTCCGAAAAATTATTTTCGCATAATAATGTACAGTTTTGGAAATTGTTCAGATCTGTCTGATCTGATTGTCGATCGGGATTATGATGATGCCATAATGATGTACTCGAAACCAATGTTCCTTGGGCTTGGGCTTGACCTGGGCCCATTAACCTGGTTTAAGCCCATGAAATATCTATAATTAGTGGCCTAGGAGGAGCTTTTAATTTGTACTAAGTTGTATTGAAAACCTCCATAGCTCCCCTCCCCTCACTCTCGCCCTCCTCCTCTCCCCGACATCGTCGCCGTCCGCCGCCTACTTCACGCTGCCGCTGCCGTCGGAATTTGTTCCGACCGTCTTGGTGTGAAGATTCCGTTCATGAAATCTTCACTGGTTTTCTAGAGAAGACCAGTGAAGGAATTGAGATTCTGGTCTTGGACCGGATTGGGAATTCATTTAACTGTTCAATCATGAAGGGCAATTTCCCTTGTGGACTGGTCGGAGCCGGGCGCCAAGTCGGCAAAGGTAAATACTCTGAACATCCTATGTTTAGTTTTATTATTCATGTATTGATCATTCCTGGGCAATCAAATTTTTAAATCTTTCGTTACGCCCCGAGAGCGGGATCCAGAACCGCCGCTGCCCCAACATATTCAACATAACTGAAGTTATGATCCAGCTTCACCTCGTCTGCTCGCAACAGATGGGAAGGATCCAACTCATACTTCCTTAGCATGGACACGTGAAACACCTCATGCATCAAGGACAGCTCAGGCGGCTAAGGGGTCGACCCGCTCTACAACTTCATAAGGTCCGATGTAACGATGTGCTAGCTTACCATTGAGTCCGGATCTAATAACACTTCTGAAAGGATAACTTTCAAGAAGACTTGATCACCAACCTGAAATTCTAAAATCCTACGCCTTTTATTCGCATAGCTGGCTTGGAGATCTTGTGCTGCTTTCGTTCTCTTGAGAATTAGATCAGATTGATTTCTCATATGTTGTACAAATTCAGGCAAAGACAACTGCCTCCAAGTTCTGCACTTTATACCATACAAAGCCCCAAATGGTGTCATACCAACAGTCACCTTGTAGCAGTTGTTATAAGAAAACTATACCAAAGACAAGGAATCCTACCAACCTCCACTGAAATCCATCACCGCAACTCACAACATATCTTCAAGTGTCTGAATGGTCCTCTCGGATTGGCCATCGATCTGAGGATGATATGCTGTACTCATATCTAATCTAGAACCTAAAGTTGTCTACAAGCTTTTACAAAATCTGGAAATAAACCTTGGATCCCTATCAGAAACTATTGACATAGGCACACCATGAAACCTCACCACGAAATCGATGTACAACCTCACCATTTTCTTCATAGAACACGTCATATCATAGGGAATGAAGTTAGCTGACTTAAACAGTCGATCTATCACCACCCAAACTGCATCACAACCTCAGTTAGAACGAGGCAACGTGTAGCAAAATCCATGGCTATGGGCTCCAAATTACATTGGGGCACCTCTAAACTCTGCAACATACCGCCAGATCTCATCCTCTTAGCCTTGGCCTGCTGACAATTCAAGCATCAAGACACAAATCCCTCAATATCATTCTTCATGCCTTACCACCAATAGTCAGATTTCAAGGCATGGTACATCTTCCTCACACCGGGATGAACACTGTGATGACTACAATGAGCTTCTCCAAAGATATTCTCCTTCAAATCAATCAGGTTAGGAACCACTAATCTCCCTAGAAACCTCAAACATTCATCACAAGAAACAGAATAATCATCCAACTGACCTGTTTGCACCTTCAACTTTAACTCGTGAATGAATGGATCAGTTCTCTGAGCCGCTCTGATGTCCGACGCAATCAGTGGTTCAACCTGAAAATAGGAAACTATGAAATAATCATCGCCTAGTTGAAACCGCCAAGCAGTCGCTTCCAAATGCTCATGGACTTTTGAGAAAGTCATGTATGCCAGCATCGAAGTCTGGTTTTTCTGCTAAGGGAATCATCAACAAGATTCACCCTTCCTAGTTGATATTGTATCTCGCAATCAAAGTCCTTAAGTAACTCCATCCACCGACGCTACCTCATGTTCAAATCAGACCGAGTAAAAAGATATTTTAAAAGGCTCTTGTGGCCGGTGTAGACAACAAATTGCTCAGCATAAAGGTATTGGTGCCAAATTTTCAAAGAAAACGCAACGGCACCCAATTCTAAATCATCAACCGAGTATCGAGTCTCGTGAAGCTTCAACTGTCGAGACGCATAAGCAATAACTCGTCCGTTTTGCATAAGAGCACAACCCAGTACACTAAGCGACGCATCCGAGCACCATACAAAACCTCCTGAACCTGAAGACAAAGCCAGCACTAGAGCAGTTGCCAATTTATCCTTCAACAAATGAAAACTGTCAGACCTCGTGCGCACATCAGAGTAAAACCACGCAAAACAAACGGAAGCTACTAAAAAGTGGTTAAAATTTTTTTCTTTTGGCCCGACCGAAAGATAACATAATTTAAAATACAAGATAATCAAAATAATCCCAATTTATAAATCCACAACAGCACAAATATTCAAGTACAACAAATGACCAACGGCTGAATACAACACAAGTACAAATGGTCTACCAACTATATAAGACTAAGAATCACACGAAGTGATACCAGTGCATACAAATACTATATATATAACTGGGACACTCTAACCACCTCATGGGGCACCACCAGCTGGATCATAACCTCGACAAGCTGCAAAACCTAGAAAACCTGAACAACAGACAGGCAAGCAAACACAACAGCCCTAGAGGGTCCTCGAGGTTAAACCCTACGGAGAGCAACTATAAAACAGCAATGAATAGCAAATGATATAATGCTAATGCTATGCATGAGGGACAATGCAACAGCCAAAGTCTACAACCAAGAAAGGGTGCCAAAGAATTCAACAGCTGACAACAGATTCTGCGAAGAATGGTTAGTGGCCACTGGTGTGTGTACAAGCACACGGGAATTACCCGCTCATCTTTACACCACACCTGAATACCAGATGCATCAACAACTCAACCTGCTGTTGCCCAACCCATGAACTGTGGTAGTTAACCACTCGGTGCATGAGGGCTAACAGACCAGCAGGGAGATGAGAGTGTGGTATTGCCGCTCGCCCTCGCATCTTGGTAAAAAAACAGAGTAACAACAAAGCACGGCTACAACAGCTGAAATGGAAATGATCATGTGTATGCAATGCAACAGCTGAACAAAATACAAAACAACAAGCAATGCACACACAACAATCAAACATAATATCCATGCCAAATCCAGCCGTAATACAAGCTCAACATCCGTACCTCACCAGCTTCTAAGCTATAATTACCACACACAGCTGCTACAATCAAGTCCGAGCAACACAGATCTGTCACCTGCTATATCAACACAAGCCACTGCTCAAAAGCCCAAACGTAAAATAACAGTAGCTGGGAGCTACAACTCCACCAGCGCTCATCTACCTTCCTAACTCAAGGGAAATCTCTAACAAAGCTTAAAGGTAGCATCTTTACTTACCCCAACAAAACTACTGGCACGGCAGAGAACGTTTATGCTAGCAAACTACACAAGGGAGGTGTCTTAGCGATCCTGTGATCCTCTTCCAGCTCCTCCAAAGCTTTCTAAAGAGGTATAGAACGAAACACCTTAGCGAGAGGAGTCCAACGCTACCACTCTCACTCTCGTCGGAGTTGTCTACCACCGGAAATTAGGACGGATAAGGTTACTGTAAACAGTAACTAGGGTTCGCGATAAGATTTTTTAGGCATACGGTGGCGGATCCGGATCCCACTTCCTGGGGCGCAGCAGAAAAACAAAAATTTGCCCGGAAAGTGTTCAATACATTTAACAAATTCTACAAACATTCATAGGGTGTTCGTAGATAGTTACCTTGCTGGCGTCTAGGCGCCTGGCTCCGAACAGTTTCACGAGGAAACCGGCACTTCAAACGGTAGGCGGCGGTAGATCGTCAATCAGGTCCACGACCGAAATCAAGACACCTTCGTCATCATGCACTAGAAGGACTGACGAATTCAGCACGGACGGAAACAGTTGTGTTATGTTAATGAAGCCCTTAGTCTATTATAAGTAGACTAGTAATGTACTTAGACCTGCCCAACGGGCCCGGGTCCAAATGACGATATCCATTACTATGACTTCATTACAACTCCGATCGCCGATCAGATCGGACCGATCGACTCAGTCTCCAAAACGAGTATGATGATGTGGAAAACCATTTTTTAGAACACCCATTCCAAAATTGCAGTTTAGTCCTCCAACTTTTGGAAATTGCAATTTGACCCGTGTTGACTTTTAGGAAGTCACACTCCCTAAAATCCTCTTCATATGCTCAACACATTGAGCTCAGTTTCCGTGCGGGAATCATGAATCCAGTACTTGTGTGACCCTCAATGGTTCAGGGATACAGCTAGCCGTGGGCCCACAACCATTGTGGCTCCGAAATCACACTTTCGGACTTGCCCAACGGATCATGGTAAAGCGCCTAGCAACATCGCCCCATGATCCCCTAGGTATCACTGATAGTGCCTGCAAGAACCATTTGGTCGTGGTTAGCGTACAGTACGGTCCTTTCAACACATATATCCCGATCAGATCAACGACCATTGGTAAATCAAGAGTCGCTAGAGATCCGATAGCTATGCATACATCTCGGAGATAAAATAGTGACATCGCGAGTGTAACTAGGTAAATCCATTTACCTAAAACACATCCAGTACTCTGGCCAGAGATTTATACACTATTATCCCTTCAGATAGCATAGGATATCCACGCATGTAAGCGAGCAGTGAATCCTCGACAACGAAGCATCGACTCCTACATGCATCAGGATCTCACCCAATCCCGCCGGCGTATGACCCCAAGTGAGTCGGAAAACAGGTAAAAGTGAGACGCCTATCATGTAGAGTCTCAATGAAGTTTCGAGTAGTGAGGACTAATCAGTACAACCAAGACCTCGGACTTTTCCACTCGACAAATGGTAACCACTTGGAAAGTCCGAACGAGGGTAGTTCGATAGATCACCAGGTCACTATCCATCTGCATTCTCAGAACATCAAAATGTTCCCTACCAATGAAACATGGTACTTCACATCGCAGATGCTAGTCTCGAATTCGGGCGGCCTTATCCTCATTTTGACGGCCCAATCGACTAGGAACGTGTTCAGAATACACAGTGACTATTAGATGTGTTTCATGATAGCCTTCATACCCACTATCACATCTAACATACACTATGGTGCATTATAGGTCTTTATCCAACACAATTGTTAACATTATATAACATAATGAAAATAAAGAATGCCATAAAGAAAAGCGAATATCATATATAAAGATCGTTACATACAAAAGTCTATAAAACCCACAAGCCACAAGTTGGCTAGTTGGGCATCTACTCTAACAGATTTGCTATCGGGAAATATTTCTAAGTATGGGATCTGCTAAATAATCAAAGACCAAGTCTTCTCTTAAATACACTACTCAATCAGTAGATAGAAACAGGAACAGATCCACCGACAAAATCACTTGTCACAACTAATATTCCAAACCAGTTGCTGAAATCTCGCATCAGCTTTTTCCCTTCGCTAATATATTAACCAGCAGTTGAATATTTCAAACAACGCTAAGACTAAACGGCGTCGCACCAACTTAACCAAACGACGTCGCAGAGGAACACGCCACCTTGCTACCAACAGCTGATTCACAAATCAGCATTCACAACGCATGAGATCTCTCAACAGCTGATGTCTATCATAACCAACAGCTGATACAAAGAGCTCCACTCAAACGCTGTCATTCAAACTTATCTAAACGACGTAGTTTCGCTACCCGCTACGAAACACGCTAACGAAACCAACAACTGGTTCCTGCTCACAAAACGTCGTCGCTTCAAAGTCCCTTAGCGCTCTCTGCTGATCATCGCAACTAACATACCAACACGCAACGTCTGAAATATTAACGACTGACGCGATCTCTCAACGGCTGATCCCACTACTACTGCTGCTGATTCCAACACTTAGGCAAAATCGATGTATACACCCAACAAATCGAGCAACAGCTGGTCCAAACCCGACCAACACCTGATTGTGAAAACACAGGTCTCACATCTCTCCCTCACTAAAACACGATTTCGTCCTCGAAATCAAAAAGTCCAGGAACAACTCAAATGAACCCAAGAGTTCAAGATAACTGAGCAAACAACTACTGAAATCTGATGCAACACTCACGCAAACAGATTCGGCCACTCACGTTGCATCTTCTCTTCCATCTCCCAGGTAGCTTCTTCCCTACCATGTTTGCTCCATTGAACCATCACCAAGGGAATGGTTTTATGCCTCAACTGTTTCTCTTTTCTATCTAGGTGCCGCAAGGATACTCAACGTAACTCAACGTCTGATCCAGCTCAACCTCGCCAGTTCTCAACACATGAGACGGATCTGGATCGTACTTCCTCAACATGGAAACATGAAAGACATCATGTAGAGAAGATAAATCTGGTGGCAATAACAGCCGATACGCCAAAGGGCCAATCCTCTCAACAATTTCATACGGACCAACATAACGAGGGGCTACTTTCCCTTGTGTCCAAAGCGCAGAATACTGCGAAATGGAGAAGCTTTAAGGAAAACGAGATCACCAACCTGAAACTCTAGAGGTCCACGGCTCCTATTTCATAACTGGCTTGGCGATCCTGGGCAGCTTTACTCCACTGTCGAATCAGATCCACATGATCCTTCATCTGCTTCACAAACTCTGGGGAAGACAGCTGCTTCTCCCCCACTTCTTCCCAACATACTGGCGATCTGCACTTTCTGCCATACAAAGCCTCGAACGTCGCCATACCATTTGTCACTTGGTAGCTGTTATTTTAAGAAAACTCAACTAAAGACAACGCGTCTTGCCAGCTACCACCAAAATCCATTACAACATCTCTTAACATATCCTCCAACGTCTGGATAGTTCTCACAGATTGGTCATCTGTTTGGAGGTGATGCGCTGTACTCATAGCCAATCTGGTACCCAAAGCTGCTTGCAAACTCTTCTAAAACCTGGAAGTAAACCTCGGATCTCGGTCTGAAATGATTGAAACAGGCACACCGTACAATCTAACCACAAAATCCACGTACAGTTTCATCATTTTCTTCAAAGAGAAGGTCATACCATAGGGAATGAAGTGCCCAGACTTCGACAATCTGTCGATAACAACCCAAATCGCATCGCAACCTCTTCTGGAACGAGGCAAATGCATCACAAATCCATCGCTATGTGCTCCCAATTCCATTGGGGCACTTTCAAACTCTGAAAAAGACCACCAGGTCTCATCCTTTCAGCCTTAACCTGATGACAGTTCAAGTGTGAGGAATCAGATTTTAGATTAGTGATTAATTGATTTGATTTGGTATTAATCACGTGAATTTTTGAAGAATTGCGAAATAAATCTGTTTCCCTGCTGATTCGGAAGTTGCTTTAATCCTTGGAGAATTCAGTCGCAACGAATTTGGCGAAGTCAACGCGGGTCAACGATACTGTACCTGCCTGCTGGTGCTGGCATCGGTAGAGTGACGTAGGCGTGACGCATTGTATCTGCTGTTATACGTTGTCTTGAGCTTGAGAATGACTGAGGAAACGACACGTGTTAGTCAACATTTTTGAGTGTTGACAATAGGATTCAGCAGTTGCTTAGTTAGGGCGACCAGTCGATGGGTTGAAGAACCAGCCACAGGAGTTTCCCTTATGCAACTGCTGGTGTTTGTATGCGTCTACTGGATTTGATGTAGTAGGCGCAGCGACGTCGTTTGATTAAGTGCAGCTGCTGGTTTTGGATCAATGTGAAGAATGTGTGTCGACTGGGTGACCAGCTGCTGGTGCTTTTTGAAGTAATATTTGTCGTCTGCTGGTAGGCGCGGCGACGTCGTTCGATGAAGTTAAAACGCTGCGGTTTGGATGTTGCAGCTGGAACCAGTCGTTGGTTGTTTTGAGGAGATCTGCTGCCTGCTGGTTTAACGCTACGGCGTCATTTTGATAAGTTGGAACGGTGTCGTTTTGGAGTGTTTTCTTGCGACTGCTTATTTGGTTGCTACTGCTGGTTTTTAGCGAAAGAAAGAGATGGTATCTGCTGGTAGATTCCTGCTGGTCTTGTCGACTGAATTGATGATCAGCAGACGTTGGATTTGGGAGATTATTTATAGAAGTGTTCGACACTTAGAATTATTTTTGAATCAGACATTCCTTATCTACATTTCCAAACCCTCGATTATCTACTATTCACCGTAACTTTCGATCGTCGATTCTCATCGCATCCAGCCTTTGTTTTTGACGATCTTGGTGGCGCTGGATTCCCTTGCTTAGCTCTTTCATTTGCTTCCTTTGAGGCGCTGCATTTGAGCAGGAGTGGAAGTGCGAAAAGCTGTTTGTTCGAAGCTTTCTCGTGAAGCCTGTGCCGTGCATTTCTCCTGCTAGCGTGAGCCCTTGGGTGAGATTTTCTTGCGATTTGAGCTCTGTTCTAGTAGTTAATGCCTGCGTAGAAGTGTAGGATTTGAGTTTAGCTTCTGGCCGTAGGATTAACGTGATTATGATTAGATTTGAGCTAAGATGTTAGCCACGTTGTAACAGATTTCAGCTTCCAGGAAGTTCCTGCTGCGTGAATTGAACCAGGAGAAATCTGTTAGGTAATTTGAAGAAGAAAGGTACGAATTGAGCAGCACTTACAGCTTGAGCGTGAACAT
>KV014963.1:0-17699 GCA_001598015.1 Dorcoceras hygrometricum | reverse complement strand
ACCTCTGGATTTGTATTCATGCTCAATGGTGGTGCTGTCTCTTGGAAGAGTTCCAAGCAAGACACCATCGCGGATTCAACCACTGAGGTTGAGTACATCGCTGCATCAGCTGCTGCTAAGGAGGCCGTTTGGATAAGGAATTTTGTCCAAGAGTTGGGCGTCATTCCTAATGAAGTTGGTCCAGTCCCGGTGTACTGCGACAACACGAGTGCCGTTGCGCAAGCAAATGAGCCTAGGTATCACCAAAGATCCAAACATATACTGTGGAAATACCACATAATCCGGGATATTGTGGCTAGAGGTGACATAGCAGTTGAGAGAGTCGCCTCTGCAGACAACGTTGCTGATCCACTTACGAAGCCCTTGCCAGGACCCTTGTTTGAAAAACATCGCGAAACAATGAGACTGCGTCTGATGAGTAGTTGGCTTTAGGGCAAGTGGTAGATTGTTAGAGTAGATGCCCAACTAGCCAACTTGTGGCGTGTGGGTTTATAGACTCTTGTATGAAACAATCTTTATATATGATATTCGCATTTATTCATATGGCATTCTTTACTTTCATTGTGTGTATGATGATTTACAATTGCGTTGAGTAAAGAACTAGAATACACTAAAGTGTATATTAGATGTGATAGTGAGTATGACGACTATCATGAAACACATCTAATAGTCACTGTGTATTCTGAACATGTTCCTAGTCGATTGGGCCGTCAAAATGAGGATAAGGCCGCCCGAGTTCGAGACTAGTATCTGTGATGCGAAGTACCATGTTTCATTTGTAGGGAACATTGTGATGTTCTGAGCATGCAGATAGATAGTGACCTTGTGATCTATCGAACTATCCTCGTTTGGACTTTCCAAGTGGTTACCATTTGTCGAGTGGATAAGTCCGAGGTCTTGGTTTTACTGATTAGTCCTCACGACTCGAAACGTCATTGAGACTCTACATGATAGGCGTCTCACTTTGACTCGTTTGCCGACTCACTTGGGGTCATCAGGCGGCGGGATTGGGTGAGACCCCGATGCATGTAGGAGTCGATACATCGTTGTCGAGGATTCACCGCTCGCAGACATGCGTGGATGTCCTATGCTATCTGAGGGGATAATAGTGTACAAATCTCTGGCCAGAGTACTAGAAGTGTTTTAGGTAAATGGGTTTACCTAGTTACACTCGCGATGTCACTATTCGATCTCCAAGATGTATGCATAGCTATCGGATCTTTAGCGACTCTCGATTTACCAATGGTCGTTGATCTGATCGGGATATATGGATTGAAAGGACCGTACTGTATGCCAACAACGACCAACTGGTTCTTGCACGCACTATCAGTGATACCTAGGGGATCATGGAGCGATGCTGCTAGACGCTCTTACCATGATCCGTTCGGCAGGTCCGGAATTGTGATCCTGGAGCCACAATGGTTGTGGGCCCACGGCTAGCTGTATCCCTGAACCATTGAGGGTCACACAAGTACTGGATTCGAGATTCCCGCACGGATACTCAGCTCAATGTGTTGAGCATACGAAGAGGATTTTGAGAGTGCGACTTTCTAAAAAGTCAACAGAGGTCAAATCGTGATTTGCCGATGTTGAGGGGCAAAACGGTTAAGCACAAAACCGCCGCCCCCTCTCTTCATCAACCTCACGCCGCGCCGCCGCTCACCGGAAAATTGTTTCCGGCCAATCTTGACGAGGAGAATCCATCCGTGCAGATCTCGTCAGGCCTTCTAGTGCAGGATGACGAAGGAATCCCGTCTCCGGTCGTGGACCTGATTGACGATATCTACCGCCGCCTACCGTGAAGTGCCGTTTTCTTTACGAAACCGGTCGGAGCCAGGCACAAGTTACCAGCAAGGTAGTCATCTGAACACCCTATGAATGTCATAGTTTTTTACTGTTTTATCGTATTGATCGTCTCTCAGTACATGTTTTTGTTCTTCCGCTGCCTCGCCGGGGGGCGTGATCCGGATCCCAACATTTTCATCTATTGTAGTGCCCTTGACTGCGTTGACTAAGATGAATGTCAGATATATTTGGAGCCCAGAGTGCCAACAGAGCTTCGATACCTTGAAGCAAGATCTCACATCAGCGCATGTATTATCTATGCCATCGGGCCAAGGAGATTTCGTCATTTACATGGACGCATCGAAGCTAGGCTTAGGCGCTGCACAGATGTAGAATGACAGAGTTATCGCCTACGCTTCCAGACAGTTGAAGGTGCACGAGAGGAATTATCCGACACACGATCTTGAGCTAGCAGCAGTTGTTTTTGCACTAAAAATTTGGAGGCATTATCTGTATGGGGAGAAGTGCAAGATTTTCACCGACCATAAGAGCCTGAAATACTTCTTCACGCAGAAGGAGCTGAACATGAGACAGAGGAGGTGGCTACAGTTGGTGAAGGACTACGACTGCGAGATTAACTACCACCCCGGGAAGGCTAATGTGGTAGCCGATGCTCTGAGTAGGAAGACAACAGTTATTGCACATCTGACTGTTGCGGAGCCGTTACAGCGAGAGATTCAGAGTTTGGGATTAGAGGTTTATACAGCTGGTGGAGCACCGAGATTGGGTTCCTTGACGGTACAATCCACCCTATTAGATCGCATCTGCAGTAGCCAGACCAGTGATGAGCAGCTACAGAAGTGGAGACTGAGGGACGAGGTGAAGGGAGGTGGACTCTACTCAGTGGGAGATGGGATTGTGAGATATAAGGGACGATTATGGGTCCCTTCGGATGATGCGCTGAGAGAGTTGACTATGATGGAGGCCCATGCATCACCATACTCTGTCCACCCAGGGAGTACGAAGATGTACCGAGACCTACAGCAGTTATATTGGTGGCCAGCTATGAAGCGTGACATCAGCCGTTTTGTGTCCGAGTGTTTGACGTGCCAACAGGTTAAGGCGGAGCATCAGAGACCCGTCGGGCTCCTGAGACCTCTCTCTATCCCTGAGTGGAAGTGGGAGAACATTTCAATGGATTTTATTGTGGGACTTTCGAGGACCGTTAGAGGGTCGAACTCGATATGGGTGATTGTGGACCGACTCACCAAGTCGGCATATTTTCTGCCGGTGAAGACCACATTCACTATGACTCAGTACGCGGAGCTATACATCAGAGAGATTGTCAGACTGCATGGTATCCCAGTTTCGATTGTTTCTGATCGGGATACACGCTTTACTTCAGCGTTTTGGAGGAGTCTTCATGCGTCACTTGGGACGAAGCTCCATTTCAGCACTGCATTCCACCCTCAGACAGATGGGCAGACGGAGAGGGTCGAACCAGGTACTAGAGGATCTGTTGAGAGCATGCGCTGTTGATTTTCAGGGAAGTTGGGAAACCAAGCTGCCGTTAGTAGAGTTGCATACAATAACAGCTTACAGGATTCCATAGGCATGGCACCATACGAGGCTCTGTATGGAAGGAAATGCAGGTCACCTATCCATTGGGATGAGATTGGAGAGAGAGCAAAGTTGGGACCTGAGATTGTTTAGCAGACAGCAGACACAGTGCAGAGGATCAGAGATAGGATGAGGACTGCCCAGAGTCGACAGAAGAGCTATGCCAATTTGAGGAGGAGAGACCTAGAGTTTTCAGTAGGAGAGCATGTCTTCGTGAAGGTCGCTCCAATGAAGGGTGTTATGAGATTTGGGAAGAAGGGTAAGCTAGCACCCCGTTACATAGGACCGTTCGAGATCTTCGACCGAGTGGGGACCTTAGCCTATCGAGTGGCCTTACCGTCGAGCTTAGCAGCTGTGCATAACGTCTTCCACATCTCCATGCTCAGGAAGTACGTACCGAACCCTTCGCATGTGTTGAACTTCGAGCCGCTACAGCTCTCCCCGCAGATGACTTTTGAGGAGCTAGCCATTCGGGTATTAGGCAGACAGGACCGGAAGCTACGCAACCGGACCATCTCCATGGTTAAGGTTCAGTGGCTGAATCACTCCGAGGAAGAGGCCACGTGGGAGGTAGAGGCAGATATCAAGGAGCGCTACCCAAATCTTTTCGGTAAGTTTTCGAATTTCGAGGACGAAATTCTTGTTATGGGGGAGAGAATTGTAACGCCTAGGAATTTTTCTACCTAAATCGCATGCCTTATCGTTTTATTTAATTATTTGCATGATTATTGCCTTATGATTTATATGACTTGGATTTCGAGTCCTTTTAGAGTTTGTATTTAGATGATGCAAGGCTGGAAGGAAGACGACAGGACACAGAGGTATTGAGGTTTTCAATGAAAAATTTATTTCGAAGCCGTTTTAAAGAATTTAGTAAATTGAGGGATTAAGGATTTTATTCTTTTAAATGAGTAGGAGTTTTGCTACTAAAATGACAAGTTTTACACACACTTGCATCATTATTAAAAATCAAATCTTCTTATCTTATTTCAACCCCACAATTTCGAAAATAATAGGCTAGGAGGAGAGTTTATTTTCACCAAACTTTCATTCAAATTTTCTAAGTGTGGGGGAGTAGCACTTTTGACAATTTAAATAGCAACTTTGAGTACCCCTCCTTAAAAACAACTATTGCCACTAATCTACCTAATTATCCCTAAATTACCCTTATCCCTAAATTACCCTCACTAACCTACCACACCCTTACAAGTACACGCTAAACAAATTCCCTCCCCAAAACCCTAGTGCACGCCTCCCTCCCCACATTCCTTAGTGCACACCTCCCTCTCCCCATTGCCTCTCCATTTTTGGTGGTGGCTCAAGGATTCCCCTTGGCTTGGTGTGGTTTCCTTGTCTTCTCAAAGCCTACATCACCTCTTGGTTGTAAGTTCTTACAAAGAAAGGCAAGTACAAAGCTTCCTTGAATGCACCTTTCAAGCCTATGTATATGTGTGTGATGATTTATGATATGGTGATTGGATGAATCCACTTTTAATGCATATATTACTGTTTAATTTAATTCATTCATGTATTTTTCAGCCTAGTTCAGATCTGGACCTTTGGTGAAGGAGAGGGTTAAGGCCGTTTGGTGGGTGTGAGTGAGGTTGTGTTGGGGTTGTCAAGGGTGGATCTTGAAGGGAGGATAAGTCTAGTATGGCTTAGATTTCGATTCAAAGGGGTTAGAAAAGGTCCTAAGGGTCGTCCATGGGCTGCGTGAGGGGTGCTGGAGTCAAGGGAAGGGGCTTGTTCGAAGTTGTGTTTCTAACCTCTCCCAGAATTGTTCCTGTGCGCGACCAGTAGGGTTGCGAGCGTCACTGTGGTCACCTCAGACATATTCCTTGAATTAGGTTTGTTCTAAAAGCTAGACCATCGAGTTAGGGTTAGGTGGGTTCAAGTTTGAGGTCATTTCGCTAATAAATGAATTTTTCATGATTTTTACGGTTTTATCGCGCAGAGTGGGTCCTTTCGGGGGCACTTTCAGGAAATTTGGAAATTTGAGTCTTAGGGGCTGCCTAAATTCATGAATGACGACCAGTAGGGTTGCGAGTGTCACTGTGGTCACCTCAGACATATTCCTTGAATTAGGTTTGTTTGAAAAGCTAGCCCATCGAGTTAGGGTTACGTGGGTTCAAGTTTGAGGTCATTTCGCTAAGAAATGAATTTTTCGTGATTTTTACGGTTTTATCGCGCAGAGTGGGTCCTTTCGGGGCACTTTCAGGAAATTTGGAAAATTGAGTCTTAGGGGCTATCTAAATTCATGAATGACTTTACTAGATGTTTTAAATATATTATGAACTGTTTTTAAGTATTTTTAGCATTTATGAGATTTTTTAATATTTTATGAAAATTTAATGCATAGAAAATGATTTTTAGCATGCTTGACTATTTAAAGTGCATATGCTTACTTTTAAAGTATTAATGGGCGGAATGTTCATGAGGTTATGGAATTTGTTTAATTATTGAGTATTTGAGAAAATTATTTGAGGCAAGAACGAGGAAAAATGATTTTTGAATGATGGGACTTGATTGTGGTTTTTCTATGACGGATATGGGGTCGGGAGATGTTCCACTTGCCATATAAAAATCACGGGTCTGAGCTTCAGATAAGTACTGAAGTGCCTTTCCAACTGATGGGTGTGAGACCTGGATTTGTGTTTAAGATTAATCGTGAGAATTAATCGATGTTTAGAGATTCTTGGTGGTTTAAGATCTCTGTTTGAATGTTTGAGTATTAGTTTCGGGTCAAATTCCTCACTTAGAACAATTCTGGAGTTTTTCGTATTTTTGAAGTTTGGGAGATATATGTCGGTAGATAAGCTGACGTCATGTTTTCTGTTGCCCTACGCAGTTGCTGACGTAAGCATTGCTGTTGAAGTATTATTTGAGTTAGAGCTGTTGACAGCAAGTTCCTATAGCGATCTGGTTGCGTTAGCGCTGGGATTTGATTTAGAGATCTTCTCGCGTGTTTTGTGTTGAGCGTGTTACGATGTCGTTTAGATAAGTTACACCGGCGTCGTTTCGGTGAACGCTTGCGGGAGAGATCTGTTGCCAGCAATCGATGTTTAAGTGTTTAGCGTTAGCGTGCTGTCAGCAGATTTGCTTACGTCATGTTTTCTGTTGTTGTGCGTTGGCGTAGCGATTGCTGACGTAAGCTTTGCTGTTGAGTTAGCGCGTGTTTTTCTTTGTATTGGTTGCTGTCGGCAGCGATTGGATTGGTTTGTTAACGATGTCGTTTAGATTAGTAGAAGCGACGCTGTTTCGCTAACGAGCAGATATCTATTGTTCCCGTTTCTGCCAGCAGCTTGCGATATTCGTTAGTGTCGGTGGATTTGATATTAGTTTTCTCGCGTGTATTTAAGGGAGACTTGGTTTTCGATTTGAGATATCAGATCCCATACTTAGCGAAATATTATATTGGTTGTCGACCTCTGTTCTTCGAACCCTAGTACTGTTCACCGTAGCTTTTCTCCGACAATTCCCGTCGTTTCCGGCCATTGTTTGATACGTTTGAGGTAGCGTTGGACTCCTCTTGCGAAGCTCTATCTTTCCATACTACTTTGGGAGGTTGTGATCGGCTAGTTGAGGAACGTGAAGTTGCTGCTCGGTTGTGCGTGGTGTCGTACAGGTAGAACTTCGTTTCTTTTGTGATGAGATCTATTCCTAGCCTTGAATTAAGCTCCCTGTTGAGTGTGTTGTTGAGATTAGTCGCTGGTTTGGTTGAGCATAGCTCCCAGCCGTGAGCTTCTGTAATTGGCCGTGAATTTCCCTGTTAGCTTGCCTGAGATCTGTTGTGCGTATGTTTAGCAGGTGTTGAATCAGATCTCTCGGACCCTGTTTGTAGTCCTTGTTGCACAGGAGTATAAGGTACGGATCTGAGCTTGATGTAGCTGAGAATTGGCGTGAGATTGAATGCTGATGGCTGTTGTGCATTGCCGTGGATGTTGCTGTGTGCATATGTGATTGCTGTTGTTTGTTTAGCTGCTATGTTTATGCATACACGCATTTCCCATATTGCATTCATATTCTATTGCAGCCATTGCTTTGTTTCCCGTTGTATTGCTGTTTGTTTCTTACCAGGATGCGAGGACGAGCGGCAATACCGCACTCTCATCTTCCTGCTGGGATTTGTTAGCCACCATGCGTCGAGTGGTTAACTACCACAGTTCATGGGCGAGGCAACGACAGGTTGAGTTGTTTGATGCATCTGGTATTTGGGTGGAGTGTCAAGGAGAGTGGATCATTACCACACTTTACTCACCCTGTGGCCACTGATCCGTTGTTGATCCCGTGGAGCTATGTTTGAGTTCCTTGGCTCCCTTGTTGGTTGTAGCCTTCAGTTGTTATCCGGTGTCTCATGCATAGCATCTGCATCTTATCTTATGCATTCTTTTGCTATATTAGTTGCTCTCCGTACTGGGGTTTGAGCCCATGTCTCTCTGGGGCTTGGTTGTTTTCCTTGTTTGTGTTGTTTACAGGAAACCCAGTTTTTACAGCTGGTCGTGGTTATAACCCAGGGTGGCGCCCCAGGAGGTGGTTAGAGTATCCCAGTGGCGTATAGCATATTTATATGTATCAGTATTCTTAACCAGGGGATGCCCTGTGCTTGTCGTTGTGTTTGGTTGTTGGAGTCTGATACATGTTTTTGTATTGTTATGCTATACTATTGGTGGTTTTTATAAACTGGGATATCTATTTTGAGTATCGCATTATTTTAAAGTATATTATTTTAAACCGTCAGGCCAAAAGCGAAAATTTTATCCGCTTTTTAATAGCTTCCGCATGTGTTTGTATGTTTTATCTCTGATATGAGCACGAGGCCTGACAATGGGTATGGACTCCAGATGAGTACTGGAGTGCCTTTCCAACCTAGTACTAGTGTTTATCAGCTTGATCGCGACTTGAGGTTGAGGAACCACAGTCGAGGAACGGAATTCACGAGGAAAAATGTGTTAGAAATTCATTTTTATTTATGCAAGGACTTTTATTTATTTTGAGCATGGTATTGTTTTAATGCTTACCTTTTAAAGTCAAGAAACTATTTTAAGTAGAAATATTTTAATGCATGTGCATGTATTATTTAGTACTCGTTATCTCAGTTTTGTACTTGTTGAGTCTTCAGACTCACTATGCTTGGATGGTGCAGATGAGGCTGAGATCGATATTGAGGGGCAGGATTCCTGAGCGGACTGCAGTCGGACTTGGCACCTACCCAGCGACCTCTTGTTTCCGCTTAGCACTTTCAGTATTTTTAGCATATGTCGACTTGTTTTGAGAAAATATATTTTCTTATGCATTAGAATTATTTTTATGACTTAGCCAAATTTTAGCTATCAAGCACGTTTATTTTATTGTTTAAGGCTTTTATTAATCTTAGAGATCCTATGATGATGATTTACTATTGTCGCTTCATTTACAAATATTTTATTATCTGTCATGTGTGAGTTAGTATAAAAAAAATTATTCATAGTATTTTCTTTTCCGCATTTATAATTTCTTTTAAATTAAATATAATTTAAGAAGTGAGGGACGTTACAAATCCTCTCTTGTTCGTGCTCAAGTTCCTCCAACAATCTTTGAATCCATATAGCCTCCTTGCAAGCTTGATTAGCTGCCATGTATTCTGCCTCCGTTGTAGATAAAGCCACAACTGTCTGTAGTTTGGAGACCCAGCTTACTGCACCTCCTGCAAGTGTAAACACATAACCAGTAGTAGATTTCTCTTATCAGGATCACCTGCATAATCTGAATCAACATAGCCCCTGAGTGTCAAATCTGATCCTCCAAAACATAATGCAGCATTTGAGGTACCCTTAGAGCTGTCAAAATGGGCCAAGCCCGTCGGGCCAACCCGCCCCGCCATGAAAAATAGGCGGGTTGGGTTAGTAAACTAATAGCCCGTTTGGAGGCGGGCCGAAAACGGGCTGGCCCGTTTGGGTCACGGCTTAATAGGACACATCTCAGAGGATAACTTGAAGTTAACAGGAAGAGGGGTTGAGATTGGCTTACTGTCTTGCATGTTGAATTGGTGCAAGACTTTCATCAAATAATGTGCCTTGGGAAGCCAAATATTTCTATTACTTCTATCTCGATGAACTTGCATCCCTAGAATCTTGTTTGCTAGTCCTAAGTCCTTCATATCAAATTTTATAGCCAAATGTGCCTTCAATTCTTGGACACGATCTTTGTTGGGGTCTGCTACCAACATGTCGTCCACATACAACAGCAAAATGATATAATCATTTCCACCAGACCTCTTCAAATATGTGCAAGGGTCTGCACTCAGTCTACTGTATCCAAGGCTCATGATATATGAATCAAATCTCTTGTACCAACACCTCGGCGCCTGTTTGAGACCGTACAGATATTTCTTCAACCTGAAAACCAAGTTCTCTTTGCCTGTTTTAGCAAAACCTTCTGGCGGGAGCATATAGATTTCTTCTTCAAAATCACCATGAAGAAAAACCGTTTTCACATCTAGCTCTTCTAGATGTAGGTCAAACACCGCACACAATGCTAACACGACTCTGACTGCATTGAGTCGAACCGCAGGAAAAAAATTCTCGTTGAAGTCAATGCCTTCTTTCGGAGCATACCCTTTCACTACTAGTCTGGCACTATACCGCTCCACTTGATTATTGACATCACTCTTGATCTTATAGACCCATCTATTATCGATAACTTTCCTCCATTGCGGTAGGGTGACAAGATCCAATGTTTTATTCCTGTCTAAAGCCTCCAATTCTTCCTACATTGTTGTCATCCACAAGGAAACATCCGAGCTTCGTGTAGCCTCTTGGAAACTCGATGGCTCACCATCCTCTTTTAGTAGACAGTATGCAATATTGCTTTCAGTGACATAATCTGAAAGCCAACCTGGTGGTTTTCTCTCCCGAGTTGACTGCCTCACTTTGGAAACTTCTGACTCCACTGATTCTTGTTCCTCGTGCTCTGGTATTGCTTCACAAGAAATTTGATCTTCATCCGTCTTATTTTCCACTCCACCTAAATCGTAGTAGTTTCAGATTGTGCGCCTTTGTCTCCCTTCACTTTATCTTCCTCGAAGATAACATACCTGCTGATTATAAGCTTATGGGCAGTAGGATCCCACAAGCGAAACCCCTTCACTCCATCAGCATAGCCCAAGAAGATACACTTTCTGGATTGAGAGTCCAACTTTGATATTTCTTGTTAGTTGTACAACACGTACACAAGACTTCCAAATGTATGCACCCGAGAATAATCCGCTGCTTGTCCAGTGCACACCTCCATTGGAGTTTTCAAATCAATCGCTACTGACGGAGATCGATTGATAACATAACAAGAGGTTTTTACTGCTTCTGTCCAGAATGACTTGGCTAGGCCCGCAGTATTCAGCATAGCTCTTGTTCTATCCAAAAAGATTCTGTTTATCCGCTCTACCACTCCATTTTGCTGAGGTGTATAAGCCGTTGTGAATTGTCTTTTGATGCCCTAATGTTGGCAAAATGCAACAAACTCATCACTGGTATATTGTCAGTCCTCAAACACTTGATTTTCTTTTCACAATCAAGTTCAACCGCGCTTTGAATACTCTGAAGACTTCAAAAAACATGTGATTTCTTCTTGATTGGATACACCCAACATATCCTAGAGAAATCATCAACGAACGAGACAAAGTATCTCGCTCCTCCTAGGGATACGACCGGTGCTTGCCAAACATCTGAGTGAATCAGCTCCAAGGTGCTTTTACTCCTGGCCGTAGAAATGCAAACTTCAATCTGTGTTGTTTACTGGTAACACAATGCTCACAAAAGGGCTTTTGTAAGCCCCGGTAACAGCTTCCATTCAGAGAGAATTTTCAATCCCCGTTCTGACATATGTTCGAGCTTTCTATGCCATAACACCTATAATTCTTCTCCTGAACCACTTGATGCAACAGCTAGTTCCACTTCTTTGTGTGTTTGCCCCAAAAGAACATACAGATTTGTCGCAACCTTTTCCGCCTTCATCACCACAAGCGCGCCTTGAACAATTTTCATTATCTCACTCTCGATACGGGTCTTACATCCGACATCATCCAATTGACCCAAGGACAACAGATTCTTTGTCAGACCATTCACATGTCGTACCTCCTTATGGTGCGAATAGTACCATCAAACATTTTGATTTTGATGGTACCAACCCCAGCGATTTCCAAGGTATGATCATTTCCCATGAATACGGACCCTCCTGAGATCGGTTCATACTGGTCGAACCATTCTCTCCGAGGCGTCATGTGCCACGTCGCACCTGAGTCCATAATCCATGCATCACTCTTTCTTGATGTGCCCTTTACCATCACATTTATAGCAGTAAATAATTTTCTTCTTACTTCGTGACTTTGATCTACCATTCCTGTAACCCCCACTGAAGTCACGTTCCGTTGATCGTCCTCTTATCATCGACAAAACCTCAGCTTGCTTTGAAGATTCCAACCTGTCTTCCTTATTCTTGCGTCGACTTTCTTCGCTAAGAACCGCGTTTAAAACATCATTGAAGTTTAAAGCGTTCGTAAGGATATTGTTGGTGATGTTGATGATAAGCTGATCATATGAATCCTGTAGACTCTGAATTAGAAGCTCCGCACGTTCTTTTTCCTCTATTATATGCCCCATTGAGGTTAGCTGGGCAAATAGAGTATTCAGCGTGTTGATATGGTCGGTCATCGACGAGGATTCCGCCATCCGAAGAGTATACAACTTTCTCTTTAGGAAAATCTTGTTGTGTAGTGACTTGACCTCGTACATCTTTGCCAGAGTATCCCAAACAACTTTGCCGATTTTATTTCAACGACACTCGACAAAACTCCATCTGCTACTGTCAATTGTATATTGGAAATAGCAGCACCATTCATCTCATTCCACTTTTCATCGTCCGTGACGTCCCTCGGTCTATCTCCAATAGCAGCCAATCAACGTTCTTTCGTTAAAATTGCTTGAATCGTCAATTTTCACAGCATAAAATTGCTGCCATTGAATTTCTCTATCGCGTACTTTACCGTCATTATGCCAACAATAATTATCCCGCTTTAATAAAAAATTCAAAAAATCTTTTATGATGTGGAAGATCAGTCACAGCTGCAACCACAGAGAATTATCAGATTTTTAAAAAAAATTTCACCAGGCTCTGATACCACATGTTGGTCCCAGGTTGAATTGGAAAAATGAAAATGGACACCGAAATTTACGTGGAAAACCCCCAAAAATTATTAGGATAAAAATCACGGGCAAGATGAAAAATACCACTATAATATTTTGATAATTACACAATCTCACTGTGTATCCAAAGAGACGCACACTCTCTTAATACAGGAGAAACCTATCTCACAAATATTATAGAATACACTCTATATATATATAAATATAAATATAGAAAGAAGAAGGCTGTGGAATGCTTTTCAAATGAGCGGGGAGCTCTATTTATAAAACTACCAGACTGAAGAAGTAGAATTCGGCAAGGAATTCATCTGCCCACCTGTATAAAAGTACATACATTTCAATCTGAAAAGTACACTCACCATGCATTTTCAATGCATGTAACTTCCAGCCGCAATCTTTGTCTTTAAACTTTGCATGAATTCTAGTATTGTTATTTTTTGTACTGATTATATTTCTTTTTCTTTTTGATGGCTTGCGAGTGCATCGCACATTCGTACTCCTACTTTTTTGTACGAGAAAGCGTCTCAATTTCAAAAGTAAGATCATATTGCTCCAGTTGATTGAAGGATTCAAGTATCTTTGAATTGGCCTCATTCTATTAACTATTCTTACTTTCCGAATCATCCTTACTGCCAAATCATCCTCACTGCTAAACAGACTCTCATCACCAGCTGATTTGATTGATTAATGTCAATGCATGTAATTTGGAAGGAAAGGGGATCCATTTTTCCTCAAAACAACGTTATGTACGTGATAACAAGGTGATGTATGAATAATGATTGTGAAGTGGTAAAAGTACCAATTTAAAAATATTATGTTACTAAAATAAAATCAACTTAAAAAAAAATCAATTCGACCTAAATAATATCCACTTCATCAATTTTAGTGTAGATTGGGTGGAATAGCACCAATGCCCAAGAAATATAAAACAATTGCTACAAATTAAATGTGGACAAAAAATCGTTCCAAAATCCAGAATTGGCAAATTTATTAGACGACTTTAATAATTTTTCCGGTAATATCCTGAGTATACATGTAAGGGTTTACATTATTAATACATAAGAGATGATACAGTGGGCACCATTTGTGGGCACCTTGTGGGCACCGGGGTGACGTGACACATCCTGATGCTGCCAAGTCACCCCGGTGCCCACAAGGTGCCCACAAATGGTGCCCACTGTATCAAATTTGATTAATACATGTAGCGTTTATATAATTTTCTAGTGAATCCCACATTTGAGAAAAAATATTTATTTTTAATACACTATCGAGGTATTATTGTTAGGAGCAAACGCTTACCACTAGGTCCTAACTATAGTTGTTGACGAAAGTGCAACTTTCCAAAACTATAGTTATTAGCCAATGTGCAACTTTATTTACTTATAATATGGCAGCACATAGTGCACCTATTGTGTACGTTATGGTTGTGCTGTTAGGTCCATGAGTCCGGGGAGATCAGTCTTACCCTTTTCCGACCACCGATCATATCCCGGCTAAGATAGTATTAGCAGTTAATATCTAGCATCACTTTTACACCACACATGATCAAACAGATCAAGCGGTGCAACGTTAGCAGCTTGACGTACGAAAGCTTTCAAAGAAGTCACTAATCCAGTACTTCTTTCACATATGCACCGCAGTACTTCTCTCATGTTGAGTTAAGCGTGCAAGGGTGAGAACAGTACTGGGATGAGTGAACTCCTGGGAAGTTCTCGTACGTCAAGCTGCTAACGTTGCACCGCTTGATCTGGTTGGCCATGTGGGCTGTAAAAGTGTTGCCAGATCTTAACGGGTAATACTATCTCTGCTGGGGATATGTCCGCCTGATCTCCTACAAACAAAAGTGTCACCTCATGGACAAATCAATGATTTTGATTAAAAATTTTGAAACCCAAAAGAATGTACAATTTCGCTATCTCCATATTAAAAATGAACGCTATCATTCATACCCATTTTCTTCACTAAAACACATTATTAACTTGTTTTAAGTACGCTGAAATGACAATTACTTTATAATATTATTTTAAAAAAATTACTAACTATATTTTACACATAACAAACTGTAAATTTAAACTAAAACTTGTGATTCTGAAAACCAATGATAGATTTATGTTTTTTCCAAGACTCAATCCCAGATCTCTCAGGCAAACCAAGCTGATTTTAAAGATTTCCGGGTTACACGTGAAGTTGAGCCTCTCGTGAACTTTAACCCACAAGTTAGGGGTGTAATTGGTGATTCTAGTTGTTTATAATAGAATGTGAAGTAAACAACTTTACTCAAAACCTCATAAAAATTGAAGACATTCAGATGTGTGCGCTTACCAAGTAACTGGAGATAGTAGAAAGTCTGATGTGGGCGCTTACCAGGTAACTGGACATAGTAGAAAGTCTGCATAGGAATGAAAATTTATCAAAACATGAAGTACATATCAATACGTAAGGGATTCAAATAGTGACTAATCAGGGGCGAAACTAGGCCCGTGTAGCAGGGTGGGCTGGAGATTGGGCTGGCTTCAGGGAAGACATGGGCTAAAAAGTTATCTAACTGTCACATTCTATTTTTATAATGCTTTAGGGAAGACATGGCCAAATCAGCCTGGGCTAAAGCCCAGACCTGTCCACACATAGTTTCGCCTCTGTGACTAATAGTATGTTGAAAAGCAGGAGCAAAAATAGTTTTAAGTATAAAATAATTTAAGTTTTGGTCATAATAAAATAATCAGCTCGAAGTTTAGTAGATCAGATTAGGCAGAACCTAACAGCACTTCTTAGACGATCAGATCAAAACTAAGTTGGGTAGGAACAACTCAAATTAGAGCGGAGCATATGAGATATTAGAGCAGATCAATTCAAACCCATAGTTTAAAAAAGTAATTCAGCTCATATTAAGATAAGTAGATAAGAAGATCGGATCAACTTGGGATTTTAGATCAAGACAGAGCATTGCAGTACAGAAATGTTGAGTAGATCGGATTGGGACTTCACTTCTTAGTCAGATCTGAGATGATATCAATGCATTGACTTGAGAAATCAAATACAGTCGATAAAGAACTCGGGAAATCAATCAGAATGTATCAGAGTTGGTAAAATATGAAGATTACCTGTTTTAAGTAAAAAGGAGGTGTATTTAATGAAGACAGTATGGAGAACAGTATAAGAACCAAATGCGTATTAATTACTTGGAGGCAAACGTACGATATTCATCGGCTATAAATAGGAGGAGAATTTGAAATGAAGATGTTTGGCTCTTAACTCTCTCAAGCTCAAAACGTTTCTAAGATCAATCAGCTTTCGAATCAAGCCTTTAGCTATTCATTTTTTGAGATCATACTTTCTTTGTATTCATTTCAGTTTAGAGCTAAAACTGTTAGGTGTATCCTGTTGTCAGGCCCCGTGCTAATCTCACAGGATTAAAGCACAATTAAGCACATAATCACGGAAGCGTAAAAACAGGGCTTAAAAATTTTTCGAAATAAGTTGGGCCTGAACTCAAAACATACATTCAAAATATCAATACTCAAAATACGAGTTAACTCAAACTCATAAAACAACAAGCAATACAAGTATCAAATCAAATACAGATTCCCAATACATAAAAACACAGGGCATCCCCTGGTTCAATACATAATAAATAAACTGGGACTCAAGGAAACGGGGATCGACCAGCTGAACCTCCACTCTGCCCAGCCTGGTTACCTGAAGTTCCTGCAAATGGGTAGCACAGACCCAAACAACACAAAAGCAGGAAAACAAATACGCGGTCAAGCCTCAGTACGAAGAGCTACCAAAACAGCTAATCATGCAACATGCTATAATCAATGCCATGAAATGCATGAGGGCTATCAAGGATCGGAAAGCTAGACTAGTGTATCAACTGGCAAATCATCTCAAACAAGCCTCTATACCATGCACAGCCAATCAGCCAGTGGAAATCATCGGTCCGTGATCTTTAGAGTCCGTCAGCCAATCACAGCTCGGTGGTAGACACTTGAATCCGGTAGTCACCACTCCGATGATAGCGTTGGACTTTTCAGGCACGACACATCAGTCGGCTAGTCACAACGTGACTTTCAATCAGGTCATCAATCAATCTATCAATCAGGCTCAAGATGTATAAAGTATATGGTGAAATTTTTATACGGAATTTCCATCGAAGATAATGTGGCTGCAAAAGTTATTAACCTGATCTCCTACAAACAAAAGTGTCACCTCATGGACAAATCAATGATTTTGATTAAAAATTTTGAAACCCAAAAGAATGTACAATTTCGCTATCTCCATATTAAAAATGAACGCTATCATTCATACCCATTTTCTTCACTAAAACACATTATTAACTTGTTTTAAGTACGCACTAACTATATTTTACACATAACAAACTGTAAATTTAAACTAAAACTTGTGATTCTGAAAACCAATGATAGATTTATGTTTTTTCCAAGACTCAATCCCAGATCTCTCAGGCAAACCAAGCTGATTTTAAAGATTTCCGGGTTACACGTGAAGTTGAGCCTCTCGTGAACTTTAACCCACAAGTTAGGGGTGTAATTGGTGATTCTAGTTGTTTATAATAGAATGTGAAGTAAACAACTTTACTCAAAACCTCAATAAAAATTGAAGACATTCAGATGTGTGCGCTTACCAAGTAACTGGAGATAGTAGAAAGTCTGATGTGGGCGCTTACCAGGTAACTGGACATAGTAGAAAGTCTGCATAGGAATGAAAATTTATCAAAACATGAAGTACATATCAATACGTAAGGGATTCAAATAGTGACTAATCAGGGGCGAAACTAGGCTCGTGTAGCAGGGTGGGCTGGAGATTGGGCTGGCTTCACGGAAGACATGGGCTAAAAAGTTATCTAACTGTCACATTCTATTTTTATAATGCTTCAGGGAAGACATGGCCAAATCAGCCTGGGCTAAAGCCCAGACCCGTCCACACATAGTTTCGCCTCTGTGACTAATAGTATGTTGAAAAGCAGGAGAAAAAATAGTTTTAAGTATAAAATAATTTAAGTTTTGGTCATAATAAAATAATCAGCTCGAAGTTTAGTAGATCAGATTAGGCAGAACCTAACAGCACTTCTTAGACGATCAGATCAAAACTAAGTTGGGT
>KV014962.1:33298-44552 GCA_001598015.1 Dorcoceras hygrometricum | reverse complement strand
AAGCTTCAGAGATCGATCTACGGTCTCAAACAAGCATCGCGAAGTTGGAACCTAAGATTTGATGAAACAATTAAGGAATTTGGTTTCATCAAGAATCCCGAGGAGCCATGTGTCTATAAAAAGGTAGTTAAAGGCGCTGTGACATTCCTAGTACTTTATGTTGATGACATTCTACTCATTGGGAATGATGTAGGAATGTTGCAGTCAACTAAAGTATGGTTGTCTAGCAGATTTTCGATGAAGGACATGGGTGAAGCATCCTATATTCTTGGAATACAGATCTATCGGGATAGATCTAAACGGACACTCGGAATCACCCAAGCTACCTACATCGATACCATACTTAAGAGGTTCTCTATGGAAGAGTCCAAGAGAGGACACCTACCTATGTGCCACGGGGTCACTCTATCTAAGTCTATGTGTCCAAAGACTGATGAGGAGATAGAGAGTATGGCACGTGTACCATATGCCTCGGCTATAGGTAGTATTATGTATGGCATGATCTCAACTAGACCGGACGTCGCATATGCTCTGAGTGTCACGAGCCGCTACCAGGCCAACCCCGGCCAATTGCATTGGAAGGCCGTGAAGGTGTATTTTTCTGTTCTTCCGCTGCCCGGCCGGGGGGCGTGATCCGGATCCCAACAATGAATTGATTGATTATATGTCTTGCTTCATGTACTGTGAATTGTATGAATTTGAATTGAATAGTATGCATTTTGAATTGAATATTGATTGGCATACATGCATACATATTGAGCCTGATTGACAGATTGATTGATGACCTGATTGAGAGCCACGTTGTGACTGGCCGACAGAAGTGTCGTGCCTGAAAAGTCCAACGCTATCATCGGAGTGGTGACTACCGGATTCGAGTGTTTACCACCGAACTGTGATGGGCTGACGGGCCCCGATGATCACGGACCGATGATTTCCACCGGCTGATTGGCTGTGCGTGGTATAGAGGCTTGACTGAGATGATTGCCAGTTGATACACTGGTCTAGCTATCCGATCCTTGATAGCCCTCATGCATTTCATAGCATCGATTATGGCATGTTGCATGATTAGCTATTTTGATAGCTCTTCGTACTGAGGCTTGACCTCGTATTTGTTTTCCTGCTTTGTGTTGTTTGGGTCTGTGTTACCCATTTGCAAGATCTTCAGGTAACCAAGCTGGACAGAGTGGAGGTTCAGCTTGTCGATCCCCATTTCCTTGAGTCCCAGTTTATTTTATTATGTATCGAACCCGGGGGATGCCCCGTGTCATATGTATTTTGGGGATCTTTATTTGAATTGATAATTGATGCTACCTGTTTTATATGAGTTTGAGTCAACTCGTATTTTGAGTATCGATATTTTGAATGTATGTTTTGAGTCCAGGCCCAACTTATTTCGAAAAATTTTTAAGCCCGATTTTGCGCTTCCGTGATTATGTGCTTAATTGTGCTGTTATGTGATTAGCACGGGGCCTGACACCTGTAATTATTAAATATGTCGATCTCTCACAATAAAATTACTATGTTTTCTAAGGAGAAATACGACATCTGGAAGATAGAATGCACGCTCACCTGGAAGCTCAAGATGACGTTATGTTGTTCTTCATCACAGATGGTCCTATAAAGATTATGAAGCCAAATACTATCATGGCCATCTCCTCTGGAGCAACACAATGGGTTGAGAAGCCCATACTAGAGTGGACGTCTGAAGACAAGAAGAAGGCTAACTTGGACAACATGACAAAAGTTATTCTATACAAGACACTAGACAATAATATATTCAGTAAGATTCAAACCTGTGTCACAGCCAAAGAAATCTGGGAGAAGTTGACCAGATCTGCAAGGTCAATGAACAAATGAATGAAAACGAGCTCACAGTTGCTCTGCAAAAGTTTGAATCAATAAAAGATGAGGCCTGGTGAATCAATTGTGGAGTTCTACGAGAGATTCAGCTCTGTGATGATAGAGTTGGCTAGACTAGGAAAGGAGTACACTTACAGGGAATTAGCCCTGAAAGTAATGAGAGCCCTCCCTATAGAATGCGATGTAAAGAGTATGGTCATGAGAGAGTCCAAAGACCTCAATAAGCTGGAGGTGCACGACTTATTTGCTGAGTTAAAGGCCTATGAATTTGAACTGGAGACCAGATCGAAAGAAGGACCTTCCACGTCTCAGCCTACAAAGGCCTTAGCTGTAACAGAAGAAAAGCCACAGAAGACAGCTAAATAGATCAGCAACGATGCAATGCCCCTCTTCATTAAGACGTTTGGGAAATTTATGAGAAGAACTCAATCACCCTCCTTTTAAATTAAAGCACATAAGTCTGAACAAAATACTTATGATATGAAATGTTTTGAATGTGGCAGACCAGGAAATTTTGCTGCGGACTGCCCAAAACCAAAGAAGGATGATAAAAGGTATTCATATCATAGAGGACACCGTTCTGATAAGAAACCATACATCAAGAGGCGGGATCGCAAATTACTAGTTTTAAAGGAAAGCAAAATCAAGTGGGTTGATTCTGACTCAGATGAGAGCACTTCCAGCAGCTCATCGAGCGACAGTGACGAGGAAGTACAATGTCTGATGACTGATGACCCTGATGAGGTATTTGATTTCTCAAATATGTTTACACAACAAGATCTCGTTAGTGCACTTAACGAAATGGTCTACGAGTACAAGAATCTGTCTTAGACAAGTCAGATGATACAAGCTATCTTAGACTTTCGAGGATGATAAAGTTGAAAACTAGTGTCTGAAAGACACGTTAGATGATACAAATTGTTCACAGCTTGATTATTCAGACAGTCTAAAGGCTGAGTTAAGTAAGGTGAAAACGGAGAATCAATCTTTGAGATCCAAGTCTAATGAGCTCGCATCTGAAAATTATAGACTAAATCAAGTGCTGAGCTCTTGGACAAAATCTTCTATTTAATTAGGCAAGCTTCATGAAGTCCAGAAGCCATTTAATGACAGAACTGGACTGGGCTTCAGCTCTGGAAAAAGTAGCCCTAATTATATACTAGTACTCAATCAGATCTGGTAGATGACAAGATAAAAAATATGAGTTTTTTCAAAGCCAGTATGATACATGACACACTTGAATCGATTAAGTATGATGATCAGAACGTGTCTAAGCTGAACCAAAAGGGAAAGTTTGGTATAGGGTATGCTGACCTGAGGGGCTTTTTTTAAAAATATAGCAAAAACACATAAATATATAAAAATAATGTAAATATGGGAAGGTTGCAAAACTAATGCAAAACTCTATCACAAACAGCGGACGCATTCAATTACATTGCAGCGTCCACTCTTCACAGTAGAGGACGCTGCAGTTTAGTTGTTTTTTTTAAAATTTAAGTTTAAAAAAAATAAAGAAAAATAAGAAACCAAAAAAAACTGGCGGACGCTCATTTAAATTCCTGCGCTGTATATTCAGATTAAATTAAAAATAATATTTGGTTTAAAAAATAAATAAATATTTGGAGTGTGTTTCACGGTATTCCATCCATATTGGTTTTCTTGGAGGAAATGCCATTCAAATTATTTCAATTGCTTGAATAATTTGATGAAATCAAAATGTCTGCTGTTGTAGTAATAAACAAGCAGTTTCTGTATTTTGAGTCGCATATAAAATTAGTTTAATTGTACCTATAATACTAATAACGTAATATGGATTAATATTTTTTGGTATTGTAATGGTTATTTGTAAGTTTCCAATAAGTATATAAACGTTATATATAAGGGTTTTTTAATATAAATTTAAATAAATTAAAAAAAATCCAAATTTTCGTGTGCGCTGCAATTTCAATGTAGCGTCCGCTGTTGACTGTAGCGGACGCTACAATTTAAATAAATTTAAAAAAAAAAACTGCAGCGTTTTTAAATTTATTTATTTTAAAAATAATGTTGCGGACGCTGTAGTTTTTTTTATTTAAATTATAGTGTCCGGTGCAGACAAGAGCGGATGCTACATTTAAATTGCAGCGCACGCGGTAGTTTTGGAGTTTTTTTTAAATTTATATAAAAAAAATTCTTATATATCACGTTCATATGCTTAGTGGAAACTTACAAATAACCATTAAAATACCAAAAAAATATTAATCCATATTACGTTATTAGTTTTATAGGTACAATTAAACCAACTTTTAATGCGACTCAAAATACAGAAGCCGCTTGTTTATTACGACAACAACAGATATTTTGAATTCATCAAATTATTCAAGCAATTGAAATAATTTGAATTGCATTTCCTCCAAGAAAACCAATATGGATGAAATACCGTGAAACACACTCCAAATATTTATTTATTTTTTAAAACAAATATTTTTTAATTTAATCTGAATATATATAAATAAAATAATATTTGTTTTAAAAAAATAATAAAAAAACTACTGCAGCGCAGCAATTTAAATGAGCGTCCGCCAGCTGGCTAAAGAACAGACTGGACAAGGCGTATTTCAACGAAGGTAAGGAAGCATAACAGAGCAGTTCAACTCAGACGCAATCTGAATGGTCAGAATGTGAAACCAAGATTCAAAAGATCGCACACTGATTTTGCACGCACCCTAGTGGACGCATACACGGGAAAGACTGTCAAGTTAATTAAAGTATGGGTCCCGAAAGGGTTAATCCAATCTCGAACCAAGTAAAATTTGGTACCAATATTTATTTTCTGATTACAGGTGTTCAAGAAATCAGAATGGTATCGTCTTCGGCGATAACTCGACAGGTGAAACTATGGGCAAGAATAAGATTTTCCATGGTAATATTGTTATCAATGACGTGCTTCTTGTTGAAAACCTTTGATATAATCTGATAAGCATTAGTCAATTGTTATGTAGTAAATTTTCACAAACACACATGCACAGTCAGAACCCAACTGGTATGATTGTCCTAACAGGACACAGGTCGGGTAACACTTACAAAGTGAACTGGTCGGATCAGCTGGTGACTGAACCTACCTGTTTGGCTGCAAATTATTTTAAAGCATGATTGTGGCATAAACACATGAATCATACAAATTCTAAAAATATAGCCAGCCTGTGTAAGCAATATTTGGTCACTGTTCTACCCAAAATTAATTTTGCAGAAGATAAATTGTGTTCAGCATGTCAGTTTGGAAATCAAGTCAGATCTACTTTTAACAACAAGGGTTGTAACTCTTCTTCCCAGAGCTTGGAACTGTTGCACATGGAACTATTTGGCCCTGTCGAGATATCCAGCTTAGGGGGAACGAAGTACATCCTAGTGTTTGTCAACGATTACTCCAGGTTTACCTGGGTAATATTTTTAAAATCGAAAGATCAAACCGCGGACCAGCCGATAAAGATTTTAAACAACCTTCAAAATGAGAATTTTTCTTCTATCTATCGCATTAGGAGTGATCGTGGTACTCAGTTTTTAAATCGAACTTTATCCTCCTACCTTGAACACAAAGTAATCAGACATGAGTTATCTGCGGCTAGATCATCTCAATAGAACGAGCTCGTTGAGCGCCATAATCGTACTTTAAAGAAGCCACGAGAACTATGCTAGCTGATTCCTGGATTTCTCAAAAATTTTGGGTTGAAGCGATGAACACTGCATGCTATACACAGAACAGATCTATGATTAACAAGAAATAGCAGAAGACACCGTATGAGATCTGGAATGGCAAGCAACCACACATTGCATATTTTAAAGTTTTTGGTTGTCGATGTTACATTCATAAAAATGGTAAAGTGCATTTAACTGCTTTTGATGCACGTTCTGACATTGGAATTTCAAGCAACCACACATTGCATATTTTAAAGTTTTTGGTTGTCGATGTTACATTCATAAAAATGGTAAAGTGCATTTAACTGCTTTTGATGCACGTTCTGACATTGGAATTTTCTTGGTTATTCAACTATTAGCAAAGCTTATCGTGTTTTTAACAATAGAACGCTGACAGTTGAAGACTCAATACATGTTAAATTTGATGAGTCTAGTTTTTCTTCGAATTTTATCGCTTCACTTAATGATATTAATAATCGATTGGAATCCACTAATCTCCTTGAATCAAGTGATGATGAGTTACATGTTCGAAGACCAGCAGAAGTCATCCAAGCTGATTCAGATCGCACGCAAGCTGATGTTGATTTTTAAGATCGAAAAACAAGCTCGGGAGTTCAGGGGGGTGAATGAACTTCTTTGCTGATTTTAATCAAAATCTGTTTTAAAAAATTTTACTGCTCAACACAAATCTCTAAGCCGAGTTACCAGCTTAGAAGATTCTCAGTGATTGCTGTTGTCTCGTGTAATAAAATTTTTTTAATCGGAAAGAACACGATTCAACAGTGAACAGTTAGACAAATGTGTCAATATAAAAGATAAGGGATCAAGAGATTTGTTTCTGGAAGTTCGAATTTAACTCTCCTACGTCTCCTCTTCTTCCTCAAAGGGAAGGATTTCCACTAGAATTTTATTTATACAACCACTTGTACAAACCCGATCCAACAGCCAACACAACAGTGAACAGTTAGACAAATGTGTCAATATAAAAGATAAGGGATCAAGAGATTTGTTTCTGGAAGTTCGAATTTAACTCTCCTACGTCTCCTCTTCTTCCTCAAAGGGAAGGATTTCCACTAGAATTTTATTTATACAACCACTTGTACAAACCCGATCCAACAGCCAACAGCTGCAAGAACTCCTAGCACTCAACCAACGACTCCAGACCCGCGATCTGGTTCGCAAATACAATGAACTTAGCACTAAGCTGGTTGTGCAAATCTAGCATGCAACACTCTCTGTTTATGATTTACAGTGAAGGCTCAACACTACAGAGTGTGTGTACAGAAGATTGTGTGACACAAATAATTGAATAAGTAATCTGTGCGTGTGTCACTGACCGTGAGCTGATTTGACAGAAAAACTCTGTTCTAGTTCACTTTTGAAAGCTTGTAAGTTCGTAGCTCGTGATTTGTAACTCGTCACCCCTTTATAGCTGATCTGCTCTTCTATTTATAGTCTTTGGATACAATGGTAATAAATGTTACCAGTAGACACGTCGAATGTATCCAAATTGAAATTCCTGCGGCGACTTAAATGCCTGTACGATGTTCGTACATCTTCATTAAATGCATTTCCCTTTTTAGCAACTCTGCGTCGTCTTAAGTTTGAACCAAATCTCTGAATATCTGGAATTAGCTCAAAGTAGTTCCAACGACTACACATCAATGCAGAGAGGTCAAATGTATCACATCAATCTGTACGTAGCCTCAAACATTCTGAAATTCAATTTTGCTAAGTTGTCTTTACTTAGCTAGTTTCCCGATCTGGTATGTGCGTCGAATTGCTTTAATCTGGTCTACACTGATTTGTTCCAATCTTCTCTAAACCGATCTGCTATGACCTTATTCTATTCTAACCCAGATAAACACTTTTGTTTACTCGCATCTTTAGTACAATAACACCTGTAGAACCAATCTGATTCGAGCTGGTTTACCAAGATGGTCTTCCATTTGGTCTATTATACCACTTTTTTAACTGTGAGCTGTTCTCTCAACTGTAAACCCCTGTTTTACTTCTCTTCTGAATTGATGTAATTTCAATCTGTTTCTACTCTTTCTAGTTTTAATTTTCTTGAACTGGATTTATGTTGGATCTGTTCATACATATCAGAATCTAAGTTTTGATTGACACAAAATCTGTTAAAAATCTTACTAACGGTTTATATGACTTGTGCAGTACACTTGATCTAAGAAACAGGGAGATGTTCAAGCTGGAACAGTAAGGGGACGCCCAAGCTGGTCGAGCAAAGAACATCTAAGTTGGAATAGTGAGGAAACGCCCAATCTGGTCCAACATGGGATGCTATGCAGGTTTTGCAGGAATCCAGAGCGCAGGAAGCATCAAGCTGGTTCACCAGCTTGATGAAACAGAAGAACAGAGTTCAAGCGCAGAGAGATGAAGTGCAGATCAAGTGCAGCGTACAAGTGAGGTGCTCAAGTGCAGAGCCGAGTACAAGTGCGGTGATCAAGTGCAGGTCTGGTCACAGCACGCACTTGTAACTAGTTCATCAAAGGGATCTCAGTCCTTGGCAAGACTGAATCTGAACTGGGTATTATATCCCAAAGAAGATGGGATATATTCACTGGTGCTGGATTGCAGCTCAACCAGTGAAAGAAAGGTGTGCTTGCCGATGGTCTGGATGAGGTGTCTGAATGGACCAAGTGAACAAGCGAGCACACAATGTCTCTTGACGAGAAGAATAGAGCCGAGCTGGTAAACTAGATCAGAGAAGAAAAAACCTGATCAAGGATCCCAGTAGCTGGATGCTTATGATCGGGGAAGCAGAAGGCTGCTGGAGTGAGAAGCAACTAGCTGGGAAAACCAGCTGAAACCAGCTCAGAGAAACGACTTGCTGAGTATGATAAACAAGGTGGCTCGAAGCATCTCAAGAGCAGGAAAGAACAGAAAAAGAGCTGCTCAAGAGCAGATGAGAAGAGAGCTTTGAACGAGAGAAGAGAAGAAAATATCTCTGACCAGCTCAGTGTAATGAACAAATTGTAATGGAGCAAAGCTGGTCAAGGTCAAACCAACTGGGATAACATATCTGCAGATGGTATGAGCTGGTGCATAGAACCAGGCTGGTTAAGGTCAAACCAGCTCAGCAAACAGAACAAAGCAAAGCAGAATTCGTCTAAGTTCAAGAGCAGAAGTTGGACAAAACGACAAGCAAAGAGATTTGAACACACAACATTACACAGACTACTTTTCAGTGTTCAATTCGATTTGCTATGTTGTCTTCTCAAAATACAGTGCTCACGTGCTTAAAGTGAAGAAAAGCCTGCGGAAGCATTAAAATGACAAAGGAAACAAAGTACAACAGTGTCAGAAGACTTTTCAATGGCTACAACTTTGTGTCCAACGGGAAAATCTACACGAGAGGCTATATCAAAGAGCACAGCACAAGCAGATCAAGAGGTGTGTGAGAAGAACTAATGAAGTGGAGAAAGTGTTGTGCAAATGCAGAACAGAAAACAGAAAAATGCACAATACATAGCAGTGCTCGTCGCAAGTTTGCACAATATGTGGCAACTGGTGTGCAAGCTGGTTCAGTGCTTAGGTGTGAGCTAATGCACTGATGAACTTCAAATAACAATCAAGTCGACAGCACAAGCTCTGGGAAGACATTGGCAAACCAGCTCGGACAGGAGCTGAAACAACCCAAACTACTAGAAGTTTTTTTTTGCAAACTCAAAACATAATGTCACATTGCAATAAAATAATAATTAACTCAACAATGATTTTCAAAATTTAACGTCGCAAAGAATTTATTTCAAAAACAATAAACATTCCTCAAAATTTCCAATAAAATTCTCATAAAAGTCTTTGGTGGAAGCTATAGGTCTCGGGAGTGCGCTGCCTAGGTCCTGGGCTCCTCAAGCATCGTCGCCTCAAACCTCAACATCACTATCACCGGCACACAATCAGATCTAGTGAGCCTAATGGCTCAGCAAGCTCAAACCTTTATAACAAGTACTAAATATAGATCCACATGCATCGAAAATAGGGATACTAAAATACTTTTTAAACTTCAACATCGGAACTTTAAAAAGAAACTTTAAACTTTAAACTTTAACTTCATACATCATCGTCGAAATGCGTTAAATAAGCTTTAACCTCAAATCCTCAAAATAACGTCATGAATAATGTAAATCCTCAAAAATAACATTTTAGGTGAAGTTTGCTTATTGATGCGACCCCTCTGTTCGCTTGATCAAGCTATAAATCATAGTACTAGGTTGGAATAGCTCTACGGACCTCTTGCGCCGTAGTCACTATCCCCCTCTAATATGGCTCTACGGACCGGACCTCATGCGTCGTAGCCACCATATTCCTCTATGTCTTGGTCACAATCAACTCACATTCCTCAAAATAATTTTCCTCCTTTACTTTTAAAACATCAACATCACGTCTCATGCCATTAACATCATAAAAATCATAATTTTTTTCTTCCCATAAACATGCTTTCAATGTGCTATAAAATATAGAAAATTTTAGTCGAGATCAAACGGAATCGTTCTATACTTCTCAACGGGATACTTGGACACCGTACGGTCTCAACGAGTCACCGGACAAGCCCAAAACTAATCACAACCAACCCAAGCCTAGAGAATATAATTTTACACATCATAAACATGTTTAATCCATAAACATTCTGTTCGGATTCCTTCGGGGTTGCTTCCACGAGCTCTAAACTTTCATTGTTATGTGCTGATTTCTATTGACTCTTAAACGGGTCTATATGAATTCTAACTTGTATATGTTCAAGACTCAGTCCTTATACTCCACTTAAGACACATCTACATCATCTTAGGGACGACCTTTGACTACCCAAAGTATGCTGACAGAAACCAAGAAGCATCATCGAACACCCTAAATCCCAAAAGCACCTTCACTCTAATGTGTGTCTCTCGTGCTCTCGTGCACAATTCATCATCTTAACAAATGACTCACACCTCCTAGGACATGAACCAGACCACGAACAGTAGCCTAAGATCCTCTAATCCCTATGCTAGATCCTCATCATGACTCCTAGGCATCCACCTGAACCACACAACCCACAATAAAATACCCCAACACGTAAGCTCTCATCTCTCCGTGCTCTCGTGCACAATTCATCATCTTAACAAATGACTCACACCTCCTAGGACATGAACCAGACCACGAACAGTAGCCTAAGATCCTCTAATCCCTATGCTAGATCCTCATCATGACTCCTAGGCATCCACCTGAACCACACAACCCACAATAAACTACCCCCAACAGTAAGCTCTCATCTCTCAATCACACTGCACCTATTCGGTTAAAACCTTCAACCAGCCTTAACCACACCTCAAAACAATCTTATACCAGGCCTAAATAACCCTATAACCGTCCTTAGACCCACACCAATGCCCTGGTCGAGCCAAGATCGGACAGCACCTCCCGCACATCGAACAATCCTAACCAATCCTTATCGCTACTCCATTCTGCACCATCCAGCCATTCCGTCTTAAATCCCACTGATCAGACCTACCTTTCCACATAGAAACCCGTCTAAAAACAACCTAACATCAGTATAAATGGCTCACTTTTGCAGCAGCACCTTCACTTTTGTACAGCAACATGAAACAATCACTTGTCAAGACAAGAGACACCAAAACGTACTCTTACAACTCTTAGATTAATACCTATCGTCCTACAGCCCTTGACCTCATCTCATGACCTTCCTAACCCACCAAGA
>KV014962.1:14616-31284 GCA_001598015.1 Dorcoceras hygrometricum | reverse complement strand
AAACGGGTCTATATGAATTCTAACTTTGTATATGTTCAAGACTCAGTCCTTATACTCCACTTAAGACACATCTACATCATCTTAGGGACGACCTTTGACTACCCAAAGTATGCTGACAGAAACCAGAAGCATCATCGAACACCCTAAATCCCAAAAGCACCTTCACTCTAATGTGTGTCTCTCGTGCTCTCGTGCACAATTCATCATCTTAACAAATGACTCACACCTCCTAGGACATGAACCAGACCACGAACAGTAGCCTAAGATCCTCTAATCCCTATGCTAGATCCTCATCATGACTCCTAGGCATCCACCTGAACCACACAACCCACAATAAACTACCCCAACAGTAAGCTCTCATCTCTCAACCAAACTGCACCTATTTGGTTAAAACCTTCAACCAGCCTTAACCACACCTAAAAAAAACCTTAGACCAGGCCTAAATTACCATATAACCGTCCTTAGACCCACACCAAGGCCCTGGTCGAGCCAGAACAATCCTAACCAATCCTTATCGCTACTCCATTCTGCACCATCCAGCCATTCCGTATTAAATCCCAATGACCAGGCCTACCTTTCCACATAAAAACCCGTCTAAAACCAACCTAACATCAGTATAACTGACTCACTTTTGCATCAGCACCTTCACGTTTGTACAGCAACATGAAACAATCACTTGTCAAGAGACACCAAAACGTACTCTTACAACTCTTAGCTTAATACCTATCGTCCTACAGCCCTTGACCTCATCTCATGACCTTCCTAGTCCCACAAGATACACAATAGTCCCTGGAATACTGGAACAGCGGCACATCACGGAAGGGTGCAGAATCCCGAACGATTGACAACAACTTCCAGCAGAATGTTAATTGTTGTTCAGCCTCTCTCCTAGCCCTCCAGACCCTAACCCTCACATTCTGAGCCTTATAAACTCAACCTAACATCCACCTAAAGGTCCTCTATTGGTAGCAGCAGCTCCTAGCCACCTGTTGGTCCGGTTTTAAAAGGATCAAATGTTAGCAAGCGCTGTTTTTGAGAAATTAAAAAAATTGCGCGCTGCTTATCACAAGGAGGTGCAATACCTCGGGTTCTTGAACATTAAATAGAGCACCGGAGACAGATCTGGTATGATTTAAAAATCATGAGGAAAATTCCAGAACTGAATCCTATATTTTAAAACAACTCAAACAGATTTATGTACAATCATAAATCTGTTCAAGACTTAGCAAGTGCTTGTGTGCTAACTGTGTATGCGATGCTAAGTAAGAGAAAGTGCTGAACTGTAAACGTGTATGCGTGCTGAAGTAAAGCAAATGCAGTAAGAATAAAGAACACGATACTCAGCAGGTTTGTTTCTGGAAGTTCGGACCTCAATGTCCTACATCTCCCCTTCTTCCACCTCGGAAGGCTCCACTAGAAGATTTGATCTTACAACTCGTGTACAGACCCAATCCACAACCAGCAGCTGTGAGAACTCCTAGACTTCTACCAGCCCTCGGCTGTTCACTTGGAACTTGTTTTACGTCTCTGTTCAAAGACTACATACACTGAGTTTTACGTCATCGTGCTTGGACGGGAACCTGTTGTGAAACGATTTCGAGATCCATTCACAAATAGATGTGAATGAATCTCGGTGTGTGAGATTGATACAATGAAGCTCTCAAACTCTCTGTTTTTCTCACAATAGGGAAAAGCTCTAACAAGCTAATCTAGACTCAGCAATCGACTCTCGTGAAAGCTCCTCTCTAATGGCGGTCGATTGCTTCGTCTTTCTTTTCATTTTTCCCTCTGCTGGTGCACTGTGTAATCAATGTATATCTGCCACAGTACTGTAGTTTCACCAACATCGTCTATTTTCGTCAATCTTCTTCAATGGCGCTTCTCGAATATATAAGCTCTGTTTGAAATAGCCGTTAGATAGATTCCAAATCTGTTCAGCGCTTGATATGGCTAATTTGTCTTCTTTCCAAATGCGTGCAAACATCCTCTGTATAATGTACTATTTCCCAGAATAGTACAAGTCTTGTTCCCTTGAATTGAGGCAAATTGCACGACTAAATCTCAGCCATTGATTCTTTCCATCTTGAGCGTTGATTGCGTCTTGTCGCTTTCGCCATTTGAATTGAGCTCAGCAGTTGACATCCAGCTTTGATAACTCTTCATAAATCGTCAACTGCTTCGCTGCTGGTTCATCACTACGATTGGATGTTGCGTCTGTTTGCCACGCTTCGCTACTTCTTCTTTTCTTGCGTCTGGAACCAAATCTTGCGACTGGATGCGTAGAGCTTGCGACTGGATACGCAAAACTTGCGACTGTGTACATAGCAACAGCTGGTTCATATAAGCTCTCGACTGGAAAAACGCTGTTGCTTGCGTCTGGTTGTCCAGCTGGTATTAATCATATGCTTCCAGCTGGTATCTTGCGACTGCTGGATCTCAACGCAAAGAGCATCTGCTGAATCTTTACCGCAAGAGCAACACGCTGTCGTATCAGCTTATGTAAACGACATCGTTTTGCTATTGCTATCTCCAAATACCATCTGTTGATGAACAGTAGCTTGCGACTGGATTGCCTCCTCTACGACGTCGCTTCTCTCTTGCGTCTGGATGTTCAAGCTACCTGCTGATTCTTGCGATTGCTCTCTCAAACAAACTGCTGAATATGATGACGTCACCAATGACGTCATCAACGCTAAACCATCTGCTGATTCTCCAGCACGACGTCGCTTCATCTCTTTTGCTTCTCTTCATCTGCTGATAGCCAACTGCTGATTGTGATGACATCAAGGCTGATGTCATCACAGCTGATTCCATATCTTGCGCATCTTCTCAACTGCTGATTAACAATAGCTTCCTGCTGATCTTCTTCGTTCCAGCTCTATCTTGCGACTCTTCTTAGCTTCTTGAATAGCGACTGTTAATAGATTCATCAACAGTACTTATAATTGCGACTGCTAACAGATTCGTTAACAGTGACTTGCGACTGGAATCTTCTTCTTCAACGAATTGCTCCAGCAGACTTCTCAACTCATGTTCCAGCTGGTTCACTTCGCTCTTTAGCGCATGCAGCTGGTTGTCATCGTTCCAGCTGGTTTATTATGCTCCAGCTGGTTCAAATTTAGACTCCGCCTGATTACGAACAGCTGTTTCAACTTTGGACGTCTCCATTGCTAATCCAGCTTCCGATTCCATGAACACCAAACCAACTGCTGAATCTTTATACTGTGAACCATCGGCTGGACAGATTCTTCGACTGTTCATCATCTTCTTCGATAGCTAGAATCTGTACACTCAAGTGGAATTGTTAGAAATACAATAACAGGTTTTGTGTAATTCAAAACTTAGTTAGGATCTGTCAAAGCAGATCCATCAATCTCTCTCTTTTTGATTTACACAAAACCTTAAATCAACGATGCATGTTCTAACACCACCACAAACAGCAGCAACAATCAAACATGCAGCAAGAACGAATTGTTACATCAACTTCTTTAAAAATTTCAACATATTGCCTCCAAACGAATTTGAAACACTTTCTCATGCATAAAATTCGAATCCACACACATATATGATCTGAAGTGGCAGAAAAGAATATTTAAAACTTGCCTTGATAGGAGAATTTGTGAATACGCGTTACGAGAAATCGTCGGGACGAGGCAGGGGGATATGCTCCTTCACGAAAGCTCTTGGGATGACCACGGTTTCTCCTCAGCTTCTAGGGTGAAATTTCGGCTGTTTCTAGGGTGAGAAATATGATGAACGTGAATTAAGTCTCCTCCAATTTATTAGGGTGTACTAAAAAGGCTTTAAGTGTACTTTAGGCCCATAAATTTATGGTTTAATTGTCCAATTTCAAACCCAATTTAAATCTTGATATTGATCACTAAATAAATTCATGTGGTGGTCTGAAATTTCGAAATTTGTTTTAAAAAATTATATTATACGCTTACCCGCTCAATTGTAAGGAAACCCGTCTAAAACGGACATAGCGCTCAAAAATCATATTTTTACCTACTCGATACTAAAAAATTAAATTTAAAATTTAAAAAAAATATTTTTTGTCTCCTAAAATCTTTAAAATGAATTTTGGAATATTTTTAAAGTCACCTCTATCGTCCCCGATCGTCCCTCCGTAGCCCGGCACCGGATATTCGCCTGAAATAGAAAACCTCAAGAAACACATCTAAAATCTCAAAATAAAATCATCATTAATATTTTAAAGCTACAAATATAATTTAAATCATTTTAAAACTTTTATCTCATGCATGTGGTTTACGTGAGCGAATCTCGGACTCTACAGGAGCACTTCCCAGTGTGTGAGATTCTATCTTTGAGAGATTGAGCGTACACTGTAATCTCACACACGATTCACTCATATATTTTAGAGTTGAGCAAAATAGAAAAATGAGTGAATCAAATTATAAACTCTCCATTATAGTCTTTGGACAGAGACGTTAAACAAGTGTAGTTGTCTTTCGCACTGAGACGTTAAAGAAGTGTCTGTAGCCTTTCTCACTGAGGCAGTAAAGAAGTGAGTTAGACACACACAGCTTTCGAGCTGGTGTGCATTGGTGGTTGCTAGGAGTTCTTGCGGCTGCTGGTCGTAGGAGTGGGTTGTAGCGAGGTTCGCTACAATCAAAGTCTTCTAGTGCATCCTTCCCGATTGCGGAAGAAGGAGAGACGTAGAAGATTCAGCTCTGAACTTCAATAAACAAATTACAGCGTATTTCTTTACAGCTTCCTACATTTACATTCACGCATTGCATATTTGTGTACTACGCATAAAACTGTTTAAAGGCTTTCGAATGTAAGAGTGCAGTTTGAGTTTTTTCCGCATGATTTTAACTCATAACTCAATCTGTATCTCGGTGCATTAGCATTCAAGAACGCTGAGCTATTGCAGCTCAAGATTTAAAGAAGCAGATCATTTGTGTTAAACCAGCTCGCAGAGCTGCTGTAATCCAGACCAGCTCGCAGAGCTGTTGGTCCAGCTTGATGCCGATCTAGTTTCGCAGTTGCGTGTTGGTTTTCAACTTGTAAATTTTAAAATACACGTAACTCACGGGGTTGGTGTTTGGGCTGTGTGAGAGCCTACATGAATTATGGCAGAGCTCACGGACACCCCCGAAAAATGATCCCAACAATTGGTATCAAAATGCTTTTGCGATCTGGTACCCCGTATAATGGGACCAACACTTGACCTTAACCAACTTGACTAGATTACCTTTGCTGGTTTGTCCTTAACCAGTGCAACTAAATTTCCTGAGCTGGTTTGACCTTAACCAGCTTGGCTCTTCTTCGATCTGGTTTCTGTATTCAATGTTGTAAGCTTCGTCCAGATCTTGTGCCTTTGAGCCGATTAATCTATTTTATTTGTCTTCACCAAAACTTTTGAAATTAACTCTAACACAGATCGCGTGCAAGCTGATGAAGATCACGCACAAGTTGATGCAGATCATGCACAAGCTGATGCAGATAACTCCCAAGCTGATGCAGATCACACGCAAGCTGATGCAGATCATGCGCAAGCTGATGGAGATCGCACGCAAGCTGATGAGCCAAACAAATCAATTATCAACCTGGATGAGGAGGACGAAGGAACTACTCTACCAGAGGAAGAAGCACCCTCTTACAGACCTGGTTTCCGGTGGAATAAAAATCATCCACCTAAGCTGGTCATCGCTAACCCTTCTGCACCTCTTAGGACACAAGGCCAGATGATAGATGAATATTTTAACTCTGCAATCATCTCGCATATAGAACCTAAGAAGATAGATGATGCCTTAGCTGACCCAAGCTGGATAGATGTTATGCATGCCTAACTTAGTCAATTTGAATGTAGCAAAGTATGGCACTTATTTTCTAGACCAACCAATCAGACCGTAATAGAAACTAAATGGGTCTTTAAGAACAAATTAGATGAAAACGGAAATGTTATAAAAAATAAATCTAGATTAGTGGCACAAGGTTATCGACAGGAAGAAGGAATAGCTTTGATGAAACCTTTGCACCACTAGCCAGATTACAAGCAATTCTCATATTTCTTGCATATGCTACTTTTAAAAATTTTAAAGTCTATCAGATGGATGTTAAAAGTGCATTCTTAAATAGCATCCTAAACGAGGAAGTGTATGTTGTACAACCTCCTGGATTCTTGTATCATACCAGACCAGATTACGTATATAAACTGGATAAAGCTATGTACGATCCCGAACAAGCACCAAGAGCTTGGTATGATACCCTGTCCAAATTTTTAACTGATCATGATTTTATCATTGGATCAGTAGATAAGACTTTATTTAAATTCGTTAAAAATAATCATGTCTTATTGGTCCAAATTTATGTTAATGATATTATTATTGGTTCGACTAATCCTAAATTGTGTGAAAATTCTCCAAGATGATGCATGATAAGTTAGAAATGAGCATGATGGGGGAGCTACATTTTTCCTAGGACAAGTCAAAATTCTTGAGAATTAAATATTCATCTATCAAGCGAAATATACAAAGGAACTTTTGAAGAAGTTTGGGATGGACAAATGCTCTTCAGCCCGATGAGTTCTTCAATCAAGCTAGACAAGGACGAAGCTGGTACTGCCGTTGAGGAACACTGTATCGTGGACGATTGGGTCACTGCTTTATCTAACAGCAAGTAGACTGGACTTTATGTTCACGTCTGTATGTGCTCGGTTCCAAGATGAACAAAACAAACTCACTTTATTGCTATTAAACGTATCTTGAAATATATTAAAGACACTCAAAACGTGGGTCTTTTGTTGGCGCATCGACGGATCCGGATCTCGCTCCCGGGACATAGAGGAATTTTAAAATTAATTGTGCCTACGAACGGTCAATACAAGAATAATAAAACTAAACATAGGATTTTTATAACATTTAACTTTGGCGACTTGGCATCTGACTCCGACTATTTCGTAAAGGGAGATAGCCCTTCAACGGTTTAACATCTCCAGTCGTCTAATCCGGTCCATGACCGGAATCTCAATTACTTCACTGGTCTGCACTAGAAAACCAGTGAAGATTTCGCGAAAATAACCTTCATGTCGAGACAGTCGGAATGAATTCCAGCGACGGCGACGGTGAGCGACGTCGATGGCGGGAGGAGGAGGGCGAGAGAGAGGGGATGGAGCTGTGGAGGATTTGTCAATACAACTTGGTACAAATGAAAAGCTCCCCCTAAGCCCCTATTTAAAGATATTTCATGGGCTTAAACCAGGTTAATGGTCCCAGGTCAGGCCCAGGCCTAGGGAACATTGGTTTCGAGTTCATCGTTGTGGCTTCATCATAATCCCGATCGTAGATCAAATCAGACTGATCGACACAATTTCCAAAACTGGACATTATGATATGAAAATAATTTTTCAGGCCACCTAATCCAAAATAGCAATTAGGCTCCTATCAGCTAAAATAAAAGTCATACTTCCCCAGCCAATTTAGGAAACTTCCATCGTTCTCCTACTATACTCAAAGCTTTGAGTACCTTTTCTGTACGAGAATTGACAAACCAGTACTTTTGTGACCCTCAATGATTCAGGGATACAGCTATCCATGGGCTCACAACTCTTTGTGACTCCGAAAACACATTTTCGGACTTATCCATCGGACCATGGTAAAGCGTCTAGCAACATCATGTTGGCGCAACGGCGGATCCGGATCCCGCTCCCGGGGTGCAGCGTAAAAATTAAAATTTGGATCCCGGGAACGGTCAATACACCAATATAATAATTAAAAACATTCATAAAATGTTTAGAATATACCTTGCTGGCGTCTAGGCGCCTGGCTCCGACCAATTCCACGGGGAAATTGGCACTTCAACGGTTGAATAGCTACGGCCTCCTAATCCGGTCCACGACCGGAATCTCAATTCCTTCGCCGATTTTCACTAGAAAACCGACGAAAGTTTCACGGACGGAATCTCCTCGCCGGAATGGTCGAAATAAATTCCGATGGCGGCGGCGTCGACGGCGGGCGACGGCGGCGGCGGCGAGGGGAGGAGAGGAAGGGAGAAAATATTAGCTGAGCAGCTTTTGGTGTGTTTCAAATGAATACCCCATCCATGGGCTTAAACCAAGTTAATGGGCCCGGGTCGGGCCCAGGGCCAGGTGTACATTAGTTTCAAGTCCATCGCTGTGGCTCCATCATAATCCAATCGACGATCAGATCAGACCGATCTACACAGTTTACAAAACTGAGCATTATGATGTGAAAACAATTTCAAGTCCATCGCTGTGGCTCCATCATAATCCAATCGACGATCAGATCAGACCGATCTACACAGTTTACAAAACTGAGCATTATGATGTGAAAACAATTTTTCGGACCACCTAATCCAAAATAGCAGTTAGGCCCCTATAAGCTTTAAGGATAGTCAAACTAGTCCAAGTTTAAGGAAATTGCATTTCCACCCTATTTAATTTTAGGAAGTCATTCTTCCATCCTTACTTCTACTATACTCAACAAATTGAGCTTAATTTTCGTACGAAAATTGAGAAACCAGTACTTGTGTGACCCTCAATGGTTCAGGGATACAGCTAGCCATGGGCACAACATTTGTGACTCCGAACCCACATTTTCTAACTAACCCATCGGATCATGGTAAAGCGTCTAGCAACATCGTCCCATGATCCCCTAGGTATCACTGATAGTGCCTGCAAGAACCAGTCGGTCATGGTTAGCGTACAGTACGGTTCTGTCATCACAAATATCCCGATCAGATCAACGACCATTGGTAAATCGAGAGTCGCTAGAGATCCAATAACCATGCATACATCTTGGAGATCAAATAGTGACATCGTATGTGTTACTAGGTAAACCCATTTACCCAAAACACATCTAGTACTCTGGCCAGAGATTTATCAAACTATTATCTTCTCAGATAACATAGGATATCCATGCACAAGGGCGAGCGGTGAATCCTCGAAAACGAAGCATCGACTCCTACATGCATCGGGACCTCACCCAACCCCGCCACTTGATGATCCCAACCGAGTCGGTAAACGGGTCAAAGTGAGGGACCTATCATGTAGAGTCTCAATGACGTTTCGAGTAATGAGGACTAATCTGTACAACCAAGACCTCGGACTTAATCCACTTGACAAATGGTAACCACTTGGAAAGTTCAAACGAGGGTAGTTCGATAGATCACCAGGTCACTATCCATCTGCATGCTCAGAACATCACTATGTTCCCTACCAATGAAACATGGTACTTCACATTGCAGATGCTAGTCTCAAGCTCGGGCGGACCTTATCCTCTTTTCGATGGCCCAATTGACTAGGAACAAGTTTAGAATACACAATGACTATTAGATGTGTTTCATGATAGCCATCAAATCAACTATCACATCTAACATATACTATAGTGCATTCAAGGTCTTTATCCAACAATTGTAATCATAATAACGAAGATAAAGAATGCCATAAAAGAATGCAAATTTCATAAATAAATATTGTTTTACATAGAGTCAAAAATAACCCACACGCCACAAGTTGGCTAGTTGGGTACCTACTCTAACAATCTCCCACTTGCCCTAAAGCAAGTACTCATCAGACGCAGTCCCATTGCTTCACGATGTTTTTCAAACAATGGTCCTGGCAAGGGCTTCATAAGTGGATCATCAATGTTGTCTGCAAAGGCGACTCTCTCAACTGCTATGTCACCTCTAGCCACAATATCCCACAATACACCGGGACTGGACCAACTCCTTTAGGGATTACGCCCAACTCTTGAACGAAATTCCTTATCCAAACCACCTCTTTAGCAGCAGCTGATGCTGCGATGTACTCATCCTCAGTGGTTGAATCCGTGATGGTGTATTGCTTGAAATCTTCCAAGAGACAGCACCACCACTGAGCATGAATACAAATACAGAGGTCGACTTCGAATCATCCACATCGCATTGGAAGCTAGAATAAGTGTAGCCTTCCAATTTTAGTTCATCACCCCCATAAACCATGAACATATTCTTAGTCCTTCGTAAGTACTTAAGAATATCTTTTACGGCCTTCCAATGCATTTGGCCGGGATTTTCTTGGTAGCGGCCCGTGACACTCAGAGCGTATGCGACATCCGATCTAGTTGAGATCATACCATACACAATACAACCTATTGCCGAGGTATATGACACACGTGTCATACTCTCTATCGCCTCATTAGTCTTCAGACACATAGACTTTATACTCTCTTCCTACAGATGTGAAACCCTCAGGCTGCATCATATAGATCTCTTAGTTAATGTTTCCATTAAAGAACGCAGTTTTCACATCCATTTGCCATATCTCATAGTCGTACCATGCGGCTATGACTAGTCGGATTCTAATTGACTTGAACATTGCGACTGGTGAGAAGGTTTCATCATAGTCAACACCTTATCTTTGAGTGTAACCTTTCGCGACCATTCGTGCCTTGAAGGTTATACCTTACCATCAGGCCCAAGCTTTCTCTTGTATATCCATTTACACCCAATAGAAACTATTCCTTCGGGGGGATTAACAAGAGTCCAAACTTGGTTTGAATGTATTGAGTCAATCTCAGATTGCATTGCTTCAAGCCACAAATTAGAATCAGCATCGGAAATTGCCTCCTTGAAGGTTCTTGGATCACATCCAACAGTTTGATCACTTTGATCATCTTCAAGGAGGAAACCATATCTAAGAGGAGCCCTAGGAACCCTTTCCGATCTCCTAGGTGTGTCCATATCAAGTATTGTCTCTTGAGGAGCGGAAGATTCACTTGGTAAATTGCCTCCTTGAAGGTTCTTGGATCACATCCAACAGTTTGATCACTTTGATCATCTTCAAGGAGGAAACCATATCTAAGAGGAGCCCTAGGAACCCTTTCCGATCTCCTAGGTGTGTCCATATCAAGTATTGTCTCTTGAGGAGCGGAAGATTCACTTGGTACTTCAGTTGGTTCTCGAACCTCTTCGAGTTCTACTATCTTGCCTTTTCTATCAAGTAGAAATTCCCTTTCCAGAAAGGTGGCATTTCTAGAAACAAACTGTGAGGCTCTCTGCTCACAATTAATCTTCTAATCTCCTCTTATGGGCATTTAATTAGCGTTTTATTTAAACCTCGAGTTTAAGTAGTGAAATCTGGTAAAATATTTTTTTTATATAATTTGATCCCAACGGCTGGTCATTGGTAACAATACAGAACTATGTTTACGTTCCAAAAACTATTTATTTATAATCAGAACAACCCAGTACAACGGTTATTACATGTTATATTTATCAATACAAGTTCTGACCAGCAGTAGCAAAACCAGACCTCATGCTAACGCTATCTATTTACGACTATGCTAACAGCAGACTTCTAGAAATTCTTCTTATTTGTTGTCCTTCGTCTAGGTAGCCAGCTCTCACTACCCTTGCCCGATTCAATTCAGCTCTTGCCTACCTGTTGTCATTCACACATACAAAACAAAACAACAGCCGGATAAACACCGGTGAGACTCATCTCAGTATAATCAACAGATATATGCAATAGAACAAATAAACACATCTCCATCTGTGACGCCCGAACCCAACGGGGCCACGAGAATTGGGGTGGATAAAAATTTTCAAATAAAATAAGGCTAAAAGGTAATTCTCTATAGGCTGTATCTCCTATAACTTGAAAGAAAACTCGAAACACAAACCAGACACAGACTACTAATTACGGCGCCAACTGCTGAAACTTGTTTGCAGAAAAACAGAGTACATTATATAACTTTGCAATTGCGATTTACAACTAGCTGCTATTCTATGTAAATATACAACCGTTAGAGGCTCAGTAAGTAAAACCTGGGTAATAACAATTCAAATATACAGGTGGACATCTGTTCAATACATATGTTAAGGAACTTCAATGAACAATATCATTTTCGTAAACAGTTCAATAAACATTCAATGGCAGAAACAGGGGATGATAGCCCAGCTTCTCATTGTTAACATTTCAATATCATTTTCAGTTGATCATGGCATATAAGTTCTATGTGGTCCGTGTTGCACTTGATCAAATGACTTCGGAAATCCGTTCTAGCATATAGCTCATATGAAAGGGCAGTCGACATCTAGACAACTGCTCACCCTTCTCCTTGGTGACCTTCAACTATCTATGCCATAATCTTAAAATAAACTTTGTTCCATTAAAATCCTTTCGTAAAACTTTCTTTCTTTAAATCCTCGGGTTCCATCATTTTTAAAACTTTTTCTTCCACTTTGAAATTTTACTGAGTATCGGATTCGAACTTTGAAATCGTAACAATAGAAAGAAACCAGTCGAACTGCAGGGACCAGTCGTAAGAAAATGGAACAGCACTTATGAAACAAAACAGATCGCTGCTGTTCGCAAATATCGTTAAAATGAACCAGCTGGAATAAATAGAAACCAGCTGCAAGATCTCTTACCAAGACAATCGTATTAAATGAAACGATGTCGTTGAAGTGAATAACAGATAGGATGACAAGACTACCTGCTGATATTTTATGACTTAAAGAAACGACGTCGTTAGCGCATCGATCAGTCGCAAGGAATACGCTAATCAACCAGTTGCAAGAAAAAACGCTAACACGTATATATAAATGAATAGTACCAGTCGCAAGACTAATACCAGCTGAAATGAACAGTACTTAGAAACGAATAAAGCAACTGCTGAACTATCACAATGGAATGCATCTGCTGAATTTTACAAAAGCAACGCAACTGCTGGTTTTACGATAACAATGCAGCTGCTGATTTTCAACAAGGAAAGATGCACCTGCTGATTTTTATAAAACACTTGTAATATCGAAACAATGATCGCGCTACCAGCGTCGTCTATTAAACCAGACTTTATACTGATTCAACTAGCAACTACTGATTACACAATCATCAAATCCCGACATTACAGCAAAAGGAAGAACGTTCGTAAACATTATAACAATGCAGCTGCTGAATCTTAACAAGGAGATGCAGCTGCTGGAACATAACTCGACATTTGTAACATCAAAACAACAACTATGCCATCAGCCTCTGCCTATCAAACCATACTTTATAATGATTCAACTAGCAACTACCGATTACACAGTTATCAAATTCTGACATTACAACTACTGAAAGAAGAACATTCATAACATTTTGGGAATAAACTCGAATTCTCAGCACTTTAAAAACACCTTAAACTTTCTGGAAAACATTTTTGGAAGCATCCTAAACATCTTCTAAAATCTCGTATGGTCCAATATACCTTGGACTCAACTTTCCTTTCTTCCCAAAACGCATAAATCCTTTCATTGGAGCTATTCTCAGGAATACATGATGACCTATCTCAAAAGTCAGTTCCCTTCTTCGATTGTCTGCATAAATTTTCTGTCGACTTTGAGAAGCTTTCATTCGTTCCTTTATCTTTCGAAAAACTGCTGCTGTTTGCTCCACAATATCTGGTCCTAAACCAGCTATTTCTCCAACTTCATCCCAATGAAGTGGTGTTCTACACTTTCTGCCATACAAAGCTTCATATGGAGCCATTTGAATCGAAGCTTGGAAACTTTTATTGTAGGCAAATTCTACCAGTGGCAATTTCGAATCCCAACTCTCTGAAAAATCCACTATACAAGCTCTGACCAAGTCTTCTAAAATTTGGATCACCCTTTCCGATTGCCCATCAGTTTGGGGGTGAAACGCAGTGCTGAATGTCAACTTTGTACCCATAGCCTTGTGTAGACTTTTCCAAAAGGCTGATGTAAACTTAGGATCCCTATCTGATACAATGGAAACTGGAATACCATGAAGTCTCACTATTTCCTTTACATACAATTCAGCATATTTGCTCACTTCATATGTTGTTTTAACTGGTAAGAAATGAGCAGACTTAGTGAGCCTATCAATTATAACCCAAATGGAGTTATATCCTTGTACAGTCCTTGGTAAACCAGTTACAAAATCCATCGCTATCGACTCCATTTCCACTCGGGAATCGGCAGTGGCTTCAATAGTCCTGCTGGTCGCTGGTGTTCAGCTTTCACCAGCTGAAAATTTAAACATTCTGCTACAAACTTGGCAACATCCTTCTTCATTCCTGGCCACCAATACAATTGCTGGAGGTCTTTGTACATTTTTGTACTTCCTGGATGCACCGAATATGGCGCTGTATGGGCTTCTTTCAATAATTCAGCTCTTAAACCATCTATTTGGGGTACCCAAATTCTGCCCATAAATCTCACAATTCCATCTTCTGTAAAATATAGACTGTTGCGTCTTTCCTTATCCTGCTGGACCCATTTCTTCAACTGCTGGTCCTGCTGCTGACCCTCTCGAATTTGGTTTATCAAATTAGATCTTACAGAGAGGTCTGCTAACATCATAGCATTGCTACTGCTGGTTACTATTTCAAGTCCAAACCTTTCAATTTCATTTGCCAACGGCTGCTGGACAACCAGCTACGACAATCCTACCGATTTTCTACTCAATGCATCGGCCACCACATTTGCTTTTCCTGGGTGATAACGGATTGCGCAATCATAATCTTTAACCAGCTCCAACCATCGCCTCTGCCTCATATTCAATTCTTTATGGGTAAAGAAGTATTTCAAACTTTTGTGATCTGTAAATATCTCACACTTCTCCCCATAAAGGTAATGTCTCCATATCTTAAGGGCAAAGACAACAGCTGCTAGTTCTAAGTCATGCGTTGGGTAATTTTTCTCATGATCCTTCAGCTGTCTAGATGCGTATGATATTACTTTATGATCCTGCATCAACACAGCTCCTAGTCCCAACTTAGAAGCATCGGTATAAATTACAAATTTTTCTTGATCAGTTGGCATTGTTAATACAGGTGCTTCAATCAGCGCTTGCTTCAATTTGTCAAAACTGGTTTGACACTCTTCTGTCCAGTTATACTTCACTTGCTTCCTTGTTAACGTAGTCAGAGGAACAGCAATCTTAGAAAATCCTTGGATAAATCGCCGATAATATCCAGCTAAACCCAAGAAACTCCTTATCTCTGCAACATTCTTCGGTGCTGGCCAGTCGCGAACTGCTTCAACTTTGGCAGGGTCGACTTCTATTCCATCCTTAGAGATTATATGGCCTAAGAACGATACTTTCTCCATCCAAAAATCGCATTTATTAAATTTTGCAAACAACTTCTTATCTTTCAAAATTTGGAGAACAGTTCTTAAATGTTGAACATGCTCCTCTTGGGTCTTAGAATAGACTAAGATATCATCAATAAAAACCACTACAAACGGATCTAGATATGGTTGAAAGACCCTATTCATTAAATCCATAAAAGCAGATGGAGCATTTGTAAGTCCAAAGGACATAACTAGGAATTCATAATGGCCATACCTAGTTCTAAAGTGTCTGGTGGTAGTCCCTGGATGTCTTCTGGAAAAACCTCAGGGAATTAGTTTGCTACTTCTACATTTGACAGCTGGGGTCTATCAGTCGCTGCTAACGATGATACAACTAGAGAAGTTGTATTAACATGTTTGGCCAAAAACTGGAATGAACTTCCTACTGGTGGGCTAACCATTACTGTTCGTGACTTAAAATCAATCACTACACCATACTTAGTTAACCAATCTATTCCCAAAATCATATCGAATTCTGGCATTGGTAAAACTATTAAATCAGCAGTGATCTTATGCCTTGAAGTTTAAGTTCTAAACTTCTAAACAGTTCGTGCGATACCAGCTTCTCCCCTGATGGTACCGACACACAATAACCTATCATTACTTGCTCCGGCTGGATTGACAATTTCTTAACAAACTCAGCAGCAATGAATGAATGCGTAGCTCCTGAATCTAACAAAGCTAGAGAAGGAAATCCAGCTATCGAAATTTCACCTGTGACCACTGTTGACTCTGGATTGGCTTGTTCGGTGGTCATCACGTAGGCTCTGCTGGTCACCAGTTGCTTGGACTTTGGACAATGTTTCAAAATATGTCCAGGCATTCCACACTTGTAGAAGACGTTTTGTCCAAGTCTGCATTGCCCCAAATGATTCTTATGGCATTTAGGACATTCTGTTCTAACATTACCAGCAGGAACAGAGCTTATAGGTTGAATCTGTAAAGGCTTTTGCTCTTGTGGTCTCTACTGATTCTTGTTTTGCTTCTTGAATGGCCTCTGGTCCTTCTGCTGAAAGGTCTGTCTCTTTTGCAGCCTTTCTTCATCAAGATCCTTCCAATCCCTTTCGATTTGCAGGGCTCTATCAACTGCTTCCCTGTAAGTTCTTGGCAGTAACAGCCTAACATTCATCTTACATAGGCTTCAATCCCTCTACAAAATGATTCAATTTCTCTTCTGGATCTCTCCCTATTAACGGCACAAAGTAGCACCCTCTTTCAAACACACGTGCATATTCTTGCACAGATAAACTCCCTTGCTTAAGGGTCATAAAATCCCTCTTCAACTCAGACCTTTTCCCAACTGGGAAATATTGTTCAAAGAACACTTGCTTGAATTCTGCCCAAGTTAAGTTCAACAAATCTACAGACAATTTGGCTCCTTCCAACCAAATCATCGCATCTTCTCTTAACATATAGATAGCGCACCTGGGTCTATCTAAAATCAGGTGTTTTGGAAGACAACGCAACTGCTGAATTCTAACAAAGGAATGCAGCTGCTGAATTTCGGAAGACAACGCAACTGCTGAATTCTAACAAAGGAATGCAGCTGCTGAATTT
>KV014961.1:5611-42937 GCA_001598015.1 Dorcoceras hygrometricum | reverse complement strand
ATAGCAAGAATAAAATGCAGAAGCTATGCATGAAGAACGGTACAACAGCCAAAGGCTACCACTGAACAAGGGGACAAGGAATTCAAGCACAGCACCACAGCTGATAACAAATTCTGCGAAGAAAAGTTAGTGGCCACTGTTGTGTGTACAAGCATACGGGAATTACCCGCTCATCTTTACACCACACCCGAAATACCAGATGCATCAACAACTCAACCTGCTGTTGCCCAACTCTTGAACTGTGGTAGTTAACCACTCAACGCATGAGGGCTAACAGATCCCAGCAGGGATAAGAGAGTGCGGATTGCCGCTTGCCCTCAAAATCTGGTACGAACATAACAGCAATAACAACAGGACATGGCTGCAACAGCTGAATGGAAATGATAATGCGTATGCAATGCAACAGTTAAACCAGCACATAAACAACAAGGCAATGCATACACATCAAACACATAATATCCATGCCAATTCCAGCCGTAAAACAAGCTCAACATCCGTAGACCTCCTGAGCTACAATTACCACACACAACTGCTACAACGAAGTCCGAGCAACACATATCTGTGACCTGCTAAATCAACACAAGCTACTGCTCAAAAGCCGATACACAAAACAACAGCAGCTGGGAGCTACAACTACACCAACGCTTATATACCTTCCTAACTCAACGGAAGGCTCTAACAAAGCTTAAAGGTAGAATTCTCACTTACCCCAACGAACTACCGGCACGGCAGGGACGCTTATGCTAACAAACTACATAATGGAGATGTCTTAGCGATCCAGCGATCCTCTTCCGGCTCCTCCAAAGCCTTCTAAAGAGGTATAGAACGAAGCGTCTTAGTGAGAGGAGTCCAACGCTACCACTCTCACTCTCGTCGGAGTTGTCTACCACCGGAAATTTGGACGGATAAGGTTACGATTAACAATAACTAGGGTATCGCGACAAGATTTGGAAACGAAGGAAATATTTCCAAGTGTCAGGGAAACAAATAATAGAGAACAGCAGCTAAGTCCCCTATTAAATACACTTCTCAACAGTCGACAGAAGCAAGAACAGATTCCACCAACAAAATAGTCGTCATCGCTGTTATATCAACCAGCAGTTAAATCTCGCATCAGCTTTTGCCTATCGCTAAACAGTGAACAACTAAACAAAACGACGCCGCCCGCTAGCCACTGTTGATCGCTAACCAACAGCTGATTTTTCAGATAACGCTAAGGCCGGCATCGCACCAACTTAACCAAACGACGTCGCAGAGGGACACCTCACCTTGCTACCAACAGCTGATCTACATACCAGCAGCTGAATAAAACAACGCACCAAATCTCTCAACAGCTGATGTCTATCATAACCAACAGCTGGTACAAAGAGCTCCACTCAAAACGCTGTCGTTCCAACTTAACTAAACGACGTAGTTCGATACCCGCTACAAAACATGCTAACGAAACCAACAGCTGGTTCATGTTCACAAAATGTCTTCGCTTTAGAATCCCTTAGCGCTCTTTTCTGATCATCGCAACTAAAATACCAACATCTTATCTCTCGCAACAGCTGGTCTCTCGCTAATACACCAACGACTGAAATCTAACGAAGCACTGCTGCTCCAAATGATTTCTACTACTACTGCTAATATCTTTCCAACTGCTGATTCCAACACTTAGGTAAATTCGATGGCTACGCCAAGCACATCGACCAACAGCTGGTCCAAACTCGACCAACACCTGATTGCGAAAAACACATGTCTCACAATCTGTCATGCTATCTGAGCTGGTTTGACTTTAACCAGCTTGTCAGCTTTTTCATCATTCTGTTCTGCACTGAGCTGGTCTTGTTCGAGCTGGTTGCTTCTTCGAGCTATCAAAGCTCTCTTCTTCTCCTCTAGTTTTCAACCGTTCTTGAGCTGATCTTCATCATCTTCAGAGCTTCGAGTTTCTCTATCTAGCAAATTTCATGACTTTGCTAGATAGAGTTCCTACTTCCTGGATCAGCTTTTGATCAGCTTGTCCAGCTGGTTTGTCCTTAACCAGCTGGTTTCTAATATGCTCCCTATATCTGAGCAGACTCTTCATTTGAACTGTTCTCCAAGCTGGTCTTCTTGGGTATGCCAACTTCGTTTTATGAAGACTGATCGAGTGCCCCAGCATGCAGATTCTTCCTCGTCCTCGGGGATCACCTCGAGCCAATCTATCTTCTCATTAGAACAGATCTCATGTCCTAGCTGGCCTCCCAGCTGGTCGTTCAATGAGGTATATTGTACTCCGCTTGTGATCGGATATGCACTCGATCACTGTGCTTGTACTAGGTTTCGCACTCAATCACTGCTCTTGTACTCTGCACTTGATCTGCGCTTGAGCCGTTCTGCACTTCAACATTCTGCGCTTGAACTCTGCTCTTCATTCTCTGCGCTTGATCCTTGGGGGTCACCTCGAGCCAATCTATCTTCTCATTAGAACAGCTCCCATGTCCTAGATGACCTCCCAGCTTGTCCTTCAGCGAGGTATATTGTACTCTGTGTGTGATTGGATCTGCACTCGATCACTACGCTTGTACTCGGCTTCTCACTCAATCATTGCCCTTGTGCACTGCACTTTAGCAATTGTGCCCTTCATCCACTGCACTTGAACTCTGCTTGATTCTGATATTGAACTGCTCTTCTCCTTTACCAAGTTGGTAAACCATCTTGAAGTCTTCTACGACCTAGTAAAGACAGTGCTGTTCTAGCTCGGGATTCATCTTACTGTACAAGTAAAGATATCTTCAACTCGACCAGCTTGGGCGTCCCCTCACTGTTCCAGTTTGGATATCTCTCTGTTTCCTAAATCAAGTGCACTGTACATATCACGAAAGCCGTTAGTCAAATAGTAACAGATTTTGTGTGAATCAAAACCTAGATTCTGATATGTAAAACCAGATCCAACAATCTCCCCTTTTTTGATTTACACAAAATCTTGATAAACATATGCAGTTATGTTTATGCTTGAAAGTATTTCTCCCCCTTGTTGTGGGAATAGAAAAGGTTTCGAAATCAAGTCTCCCCCTCAATATTTTAAACAAAACTCCTCCTAAACAGAGCATGTGGTTACTTTATTTTGAAAGTGAAAGCATTTTTTGAGGGATGACATTTTGTGAAAACAAATGCATGAGATTTTGAAGACATAATCTATGATACTCAAAAGTTCTCATTCATTTAGACCAGAGGAGAAATAGAAGATTTAATTCACAGAATCTCTTCCATTTTTCCCTAAGGCTTAGCCTCGCCTAGCCCTAGAGATATTGGCGTCCACAAACCTCGCGCAATCTGTCAGCTCATAGAAAAAGATGTTGCCGCTCTTTTCTTTCGAGAAATCGCTCTGCAATTCAATAGAAATTCCTCCCCCTATCCATATGCAATGAGTTTTTAAAGCCTTAAAAATTTTGTTGCATATACAGGCTTTCGAATGACTATCAGAGCAGACAAAGTTTACCAACTGTTAAAAAAAATTCGAAAAGAAATGCACCATTCAAGAACAACCTGCTCTGATACCACTTGTTAGGATCGATTACCCTCTGTTAATGTATACAAAAGTTATTTAGTAAATAACCAGTACTTATAGGAAATAACCAGATCGAGTAAAAGACGCTGGATCCAGCTAGACGCTGAAACCGGATCGCGATAACTAAGGTGGTTTCAGCTGGATGCTGAAATCAGCTCAATGAAAGAGCATGCAATCTGGTTATTTATGACTTGAACTGCAATAGCTCAGTGTTCTTGAATACTTGTGCACCGAGATACAAATTGAGTAATGAAGTTAAATCATGCGGAAATAACTCAACCTGAACTATTAAATACGAAAGCTTGTTAAACAGTTTTATGATGCGTCAAACAAATATTCTATGCGTATGTATGAATGCAGTAAAGCAGTAAAGAGATACGTTGATTTGTTTATGGAATTTCGGAGCAAACTCTCCTACGTCTCCCTTTCTTCCACAATGGGGAAGGATATCACTAGAAGACTTTGATTGCAGCGTCCCTATGATGAAACCCACTCCGACGACCCGCAGCCGCAAGAGCTCCTAGTATCACCATCGCACACTAAGCCCACAAGCTGTGTGACTAACAACACTTCTTTAACGCCTCAGTGAGAAAGGCTACACACACTTAATTAACGTCTATGTGAGAAAGACAACTAGACTTGTTTAACTTTTCTGTCCAAATAATACAATGGATGTCGTTTGATATGATTCACTGAGCTAATCTAATCAGCTCTCTCAAAGTATATGTGAGTGAATCTTGTGTAAGATTCACATTGTATGATCAATCTCTCAAAGATAAAATCTCACACACTGGGAAGTGTTCCTGTGCGAGCTGGTTTTCATTGTCTTCACAGGTTCAGTGTTGTGCGTTCTTTTGATGTTTACATTTTGGTTTGCACAACACTTTTTTGACTTCGCTCTTCTCAGCTTTCTCTTCCTTCAGCTGCTTGTGCTCTATTTCATAGCCTGTCGTGAATTTTTCCGTTGGACACAAAGTAGTAGACGTTGAAAGATCCTCCGACACTGTTGTACTTTGCATCCTTTTTTTTTAAATGCGTTGCAGGCTTTTCTTTACTTTAATCACGTGAGCACTGTTCTGAGAAGACAATACAACAAATTCGATTATAATACTGAACAGAATTTGTCGTTTAGCATTGTATTCAAATCTCCTTGCTTGTAGATGTGATAGCATCTGTCATGCTATCTGAGCTGGTTTGACTTTAACCAGCTTGCCAGCTTGTTCATCATTCTGTTATGCACTGAGCTGGTCTTGTTCGAGCTAGTTGATTCTTTGAGTTGTACAAAGCTCTCTTCTTCTCCTCTCGTTTGCAACCATTCTTGATCTGATCTTCATCATCTTCAGAGCTTCGAGTTTTATCTATCTAGAAAATTTCATGACTTTGCTGGATAGAGTCCCTTATTCCTGGATCAGCTCTTGATCAACTTCCTATATCTGAGCAGACTCTTGATTTGAGCTGTTCTGCAAGCTGGTTTCCTTGGGTAAACCAGCTTCGATTTATGGAGGCTGAACGAGTACCCCATCATGCAGATTCTTCCTCGTCCTTGGGGGTCACCTCGAGCCAATCTATCTTCTCATTAGAACAACTCTCATGTCCTAGCTGACCACCCAGCTGGTCGCTCAGCGAGGTATATAGTACTCCGCTTGTGATCGGATCTGCACTCGATCACTGCGCTTGTACTCGCTTTCGCACTCAATCACTGCCCTTGTGCACTTCACTTGAGCAATTATGCGCTTCATCCAATGCACTTGAACTCTGCTTGATTCTATGCTTGAACTGCTCTTCTCCTTTACCAAGCTGGTAAACCAGCTTGAAGTCTTCTACGACCTGGTAAAGACAGTGTTGTTCCAGCTCAGGCGTCCCCTTACTGCATCAACAAATATATCTTCAACTCGACCAGCTTGGGCGTCCCCTCACGGTTCCAGTTTGGATATCTCTTTGTTTCCTCAATAAAGTGCAGTGCACATATCACAAAATCAGTTAGTCAAATAGTTACAGATTTTGTATGAATTAAAACTATGATTCTGATCTGTAAAAATTGATCCAACAGTCCTAGCCAGAAGAACTCTAACCTGTACTTTTGAATTGCTTCCCTCTTGATTTGAACCTCTGTCGACTCGATGACGGTGGTGCCTATGAAGGTTGGGAAGAAATCATCCCAGAAGGCAGGATAAAAACCCTGTCTAGCTGGCAGCTGAACCTGAGATTGCCTATTCAAAGACCTTCCTCAATGTCGATCACTCTATTCATAGCATCACCATAAGTATAAGGTGAAATAACTAACAACAACAGAAAAAATCTGGCCTTAAACCTTTCAAGAATTTGTACAACTTTACCCTCTCCTGGCCAGGAACGTTGGGAACCTAGGAGAGAAGGGAAGAAAATTGCCTAGCATACTCAGCCACCTTCAGATTCCCTTCCACCAAGTTATTAAATCCCATTCCTTGGCGTTGTAATACGACTCTGAATGTACTCCTGACGAAAGGTGGCATGAAGCTCTCCCACAAGATCACTACACCCATATCTCCCATAGCTCGGGAAACACCCTTCCACCAGCACTGTGCATGCTCTCTCACTGAAATGAAGCCAAGCTCAGTCTGCTCTGCTCATCATAATGCACTATGTCGAACAGTCCTTCCACGTGCTCTGGCCATCCCTCAGCCACCAAAACACCCTTAGCACCAGATAATGTCGGGGGATTCATCCGCTGGAACCTAGCTAATACTAGCTCCATCTCATCGACTTGTATGTTTAGATGCTCCACCTCAGCCTCAGTCTATCTAGCATGGCGACACAAAGGAACACTAGGCTGAGAAACATCATCCTCACTATCAGGAGCTCTGGACTCCTCTACCATCTGCCTAGCAGCTCTATCTCTCCTCCTCGAAGGTACCTACGAGACACCCTAAAGGTAAACACATAGGCAGATATAACACGTAGTCAAGCACACACAAGAGAACAAACTCTGTGTCTAGACTCGAGTTTTAGAGAAATTAATCGAGTTATCCCAGTATAAGTGATACCAAAATGTCAGGCCCGTTTCTCTAATCTCATAACTAAGCACGTAATTAAAAAATAATATGGAAGCTTAAAAATGGGTTAAAACTTTTCTTTTGACCTGAACTAAAAATACACTTCAAAGTATGTGAATACTCAAAATATAGATTTTAATACACAATTCAAATAGCTAAAAACATACAGATTGTTAGATTAGGTACCCAACTAGACAACTTGTGGCATGTGGGTTTTCTTTTTGTTGAATCTATGTAAAACGATCTTTATTATGAAATTCGCATTCTTGTATGGCATTATTTATCTTCATTATTATGATTAAAAACAGTTAGATAAAGACCTTGAATTCACTATAGTGTATGTTAGATGTGATAGTGGATTTTATGGCTGTCATGAAATACATCTAATAGTCACTGTGTGTTCTAAACTAGTTCGTAGTCGATTGGAACTTCCAAAAGAGGATAAGGGCCGCCCGAGCTTGAGACTAGAATCTGTGATGCAAAGTACCATGTTTCACTGGTAGGGAAATACTAATGTTCTGAGCATGCATATGGATAGTGACCTGGTGATCTATCGAACAACTCTGGTTTGGACTTCCCAAATGGTTATCATTTGTCGAGTGGATTAAGTCCGAGGTCTTGTTTGTACAGATTAGTCCTTACTACTCAAAACGTAATTGAGACCCTATATGATAGGTGCCTCACTTTGACGCGTTTACCGACTCTGTTGGGTTCATCAGGTGGCGGGATTGGGTGAGTTTCTGGTGCATGTAGGAGTCGATGCTTCTTTGTCAAGAATTCACCGCTCGTCCTTATGCATGGATTATTAGAGTAGGTTCCCAACTAGCCAACTTATGGCATGTAGGTTCTTGTTGATTCTGTGTGAAACGGTTTTTATTAATGAAATTCGCATTCTTGTATGGGATATTTTATCTTCATTAATATGATTTCAAATTGTTGGATAAAGACCTTGAATGAACTATAGTGTATGTTAGATGTGATTGTGGATTTGATGGCTATCATGAAACACATCATAGCCATTGTGTGTTCTAAACTAGTTCGTAGTCTATTGGACCGTCCAAAATAGGAAAAGGGACGTCCGAGCTTGAGACTAAAATCTGCGATGTGAAGCACCATATTTCATTGGTAGGGAACATAGGGATGTTCTGAGCATTCAGATGGATAGTGACCTGGTGATCTATCGTACTACCCTCATTCGAACTTTTCAAGTGGTTATCATTTGTCGAGTGGATTAAGTCCAAGATCTTGGTTGTACAGATTAGTCTTTACAACTCGAAACATCATTGAGACTCTACATTATAGGTGCCTCACTTTGACCCGTTTACCGACTGCGTTGGCATCATCAGGTGGCGGAATTGGGAGAGGTCCGATGCATGTAGGAGCCGATGCTTCGTTGTCGAGGATTCATCGCTCGCCCTTGTGCGTGGATATCATATGCTATCTGAGGAGATAATAGTGTGATAAATCTCTGGCATAGTACTAGATTTGCTTTAGGTAAATGGGTTTACCTAGTAGCACAAGCGATGTCGCTATTTGATCTCCAAGATGTATGCATGGCTATCAAATCTCTAGCGACTCTCGATTTACCAATGGTCGTTGATTCGGTTGGGATATTTGAGATGAAAGGACCGTACTGTACGCTAACCTTGACAACTGGTTCTTGAAGACAGTATAAGTGATAGCGAGGGAATCATGGGCGATGTTGCTAGACGCTTTACCATGATCCGATGGATAAGTCCAATAATATTTTCGGAGTCACAAAGAGTTGTGAGCCCACGACTAGATGTATCCCGGAACCATTGAGGGTCACACAAGTACTGGGTTTTCCAATTCCCGTATGGATATGGTACTCAAAGTGTTGAGTATAGTAGGAGGAAGGTTGGGACTATGACTTCCTAAAAGTAGCTAAGGGAGTAGCACAAGCGATGTCGCTATTTGATCTCCAAGATGTATGCATGGCTATCAAATCTCTAGCGACTCTCGATTTACCAATGGTCGTTGATTTGATTGGGATATTTGAGATGAAAGGACCGTACTGTACGCTAACCTTGACAACTGGTTCTTGCAGACAGTATAAGTGTTAGCGAGGGAATCATGGGCGATGTTGCTAGACGCTTTACCATGATCCGATGGATAAGTCCAAAAATATGTTTTTGGAGTCACAAAGAGTTATGAGCACACGACTAGCTGTATCCCGGAACCATTGAGGGTCACACAAGTACTGGTTTTCTAATTCCCATATGGATATGGTACTCAAAGTGTTGATTATAGTAGGAGGAAGGTTGAAACTATGACTTCCTAAAAGTAGCTAAGGGAGTAGGACTTTCATATTTAGCTAATTAGAGTAAACCTGCCATATATAGATTTAGTGGTCCAAAAATTTTATTTTGCATCATAATAATCATTTTTGTAAACTGAGCACATCCGTGATATCTAATCATCGATCAAGATTATGATGAGACCACAATCAAGGGAGTCGAACTGAATGTTCGTAGTTTGAGTTGAACCGAATGTTCATAGTTTGAGTTGAATCGAATGTTCATAGTTTGAGAACCGAATTTCACTAACTCAAACTCTATCCCTCCATCTATAAATATGGCAATGAGGAGACACTTTCAAAAGAGAGATAAAAAACACCCACTTGATTATTGAATCATAACTCTCCTCTCCCCTCCCATCCACTCTCAGCATCGTCCCACCGTCGATGCGCGTACCACCGAACCCCGTTCCAACCATCTTGGCGAGGGGATTCTGTTTGCGACAATTCGTTGTGATTTCTAGTGCAAGGCAGCGACAGAATTTGGAAACCGGTCGTGGATCGGATTAGGAGAACAATCGGAGATTCAACCGTTGAAGTGCTATTTCTGCGTAAAACTGGAATAATCGGAGTCGGGCGCGAATTCGCCAAAGGTAAATATTTCAAAACATCCTATACATGTCTAGATTTTGTATTATTCACGTATGAGCGTTCCCGGGCACAAATTTTTTAAAACTTTCGCTGCCCCCGGGGAGCGTGATCCGGATCCATCACTGCTCCAACAATGGTATCAGAGCTTCAGGCTCGGATCGATCATACGTGAATTTCAATTAAAATGACAAGATATGATTTATCTTCAAAGTATGATTTTATATTTAAAATGTGATTTTGTTTGATAAATCCAAATTTGATTTGATTGTTTTATGTTTTAAATATGATTTAAAATTAATGAGACCAAAAAACTTTCAAAAATAAAATCCCTGATTTAAAATATGATTTAAAATTTATATCAAGATCAAAGTTTCACGAAATTGAAGGAACTTAGTTTAATGATAATTATGAAGTCATGTACAAAAGGTAATCTAAAATAGTCTTTCATAGATCGGCTTAAAAATATCTTGTACCGGATGGGCTCACTGAAGGGCGTTGCTTTGTCTTAGGAAGTTGGGTTTTAAGCGGGCCATAGCCCCTCCAGTGACCTGGAAACACTCTAAGAAAATGTTAGTCCATAGCTCCTAAATTGATCATAAAACAAAAGTTTTATTCACTAAGATTATGAATCTAAGGGAAAATTTAAATATTGTTTGAAATTTCCAATCTTCCATCAACAATGGGTGTACGTCGATATTACCCACATACATAGCCCTGCTCATACTATTGGGGAGGTTCTGTGTGTCGGAAAGTTGTACACACCATTGACACTTGTTGTGAGTTGAATGGAATTCCCATGACGTTGGCTCATATTATTTGGGACGTCATGTCGACCGTCCATTACAACACGACATTGATGGGTCATCTTGACACGTGATGGTAATCGGGGTCATATTGGGCCCTTACTGGACGTGAGGTAAATTCATGGGGGTTGAATTTGATGCAATTGAGCTATACCTTTTAGGGATCATGGTTGGCTGATATTATTCGGGATCATGATTTCTTCTACCGGAGTCATATTATTGGGTCCTTACTGGACGTGGGGTAAATGCATGGGGGTTGCATTTGATGCAACTGAGCTCTAACTTTTGGGGATCATGGTTGGCTGATATTATTCGGGACCATGATTTCTTGAATGGACTCTGTGTACCCACTAAGGAAACTGGTTTTCCCGATTTTATTAGAGGGTGGTGAAATCGTTAAAATAGTTGGAGGATAATTCATAAAACTAAATGACGTCTTAGTGTATTTTCATAAATAGTCAGTAATGCATGTCTATTTTTCCTTTCAGTGTATACTGCTATTAAAAAGTCTTCGATTAAAATCCACTCGCTTCTATACTGGATAACAACAAACTAGACTAACGCTAACTACTTGGATTGGTTATGCAACCTCAAGATAGTGTTGGCTTCGGAGAAGCTTCTTTACACGCTATAGAAGAGCCCTCCGAAGGAAGCCCCTGCTGGTGTCAGTTCTGAGGAGCTGACGAAATTGGAGACATGGTGGGACCATGAGCTCAAGGCACGGTGCTACATGTAGGCTTCTATGTCCAACGAACTACAGAGACGATTCGAGGAGACGGGGTATGCTGCTGATATACATCATCACCTCAAAGAGCTATATTGGGAGAACTCTCGGGCGAAGAGGTTCACTACGGTCAAGGAGCTAATGACTGGCCGCATGGGCGAGGGGACTTCGGCCCGTGAGCATGGGGTACATATGATTGGGCTCATTAAAAAGTTAGTGGGCCTAGTAATTGTAGTTCAACCTGAACTGTCTATGGATTTGGTTCTCCTCTCCCTCCCTGCTGTGTTTGATCTTTTTGTGGTCAACTTCAACATGAACAAGCTGGATTCCACTCTTGAAGAGTTGGTAAACATGCTTGTAGTGTTTGAAGGGACCAGGAAGAAGGACAAGCCTGTCCTCCTCTTGGGCTCTTCTTTATCTGCGAGGAAGGGGCCCAAACAAAAGAGTAAGAAGCGTTTGCCCCTACGAAGGAGGATAAGCTCAACAAGAATCCCAAGGCAAGGGCTCCTAAACCCAACAAGTCTGAGGATGTTTGCCACCATTGTCACAAGCCTTGGCATTTGAGAAGGAAATGTCGAGATTAGCTTGAGCAGCTACGAACAACGAAAGGTATATTCTATATTTAAATAAATATTTCTATTAATTCAACGTCTTGCGTACATGATACCGGATGTGGATCTCATATATGCAATGACTTGAAGATAATGACAAGAAGTCAACGGCTTAGGATGGGTGAGACCCACTTGAGACTGGGAAGCGGAGCAAGAGTTGCTGCTATAGCAATAGGAGATGTTTATTTATTTCTGCATTCTAATTTCAAGTTGTTGTTAAATGACGTTTTATATTTTCCTGATTTAATAAAGAACATCATTTCCTTTTATAAGCTTGGTAGTGATGGATATTCTTGTCATTTTGTTAATTCTATTTGCAATATTTACAAGAATGAATGTTTAATTTGAATTGAGGAACGCGAAAACAACCTATACAACTTAAAATTAAGAGAAGTTCCAACTCACGATGTGGAAACACATACAACAACAGTAAAAAGGAAATAAGATAGTCAAAACCCGGCACAACTTTGGCATGCTAGACTAGGTAGTTGGTTAGGGGTGTCCGGCCACACCTACTTTTTCACCTTTACCGATGATTACTCTAGTTATGAGTACTTGTACTTAATGAAGCACAAGCATGAATCCTTTGAAAGGTTCAAGGCTGAAGTAGAAAATTAACTGGGAAAAAGTACTAAAACACTTCGATCTGATCGAGGTGGAGAATATTTGAGTGCTGAATTTCAAGCTATCTTAAGGATAATGAGATTCTCTCATAGTGGACACCTCCGGCAACACCACAACTCAATGGTATAGCGGAGCATCGTAATCGAACCGTGATGGACATGGTTCGATCTATGATGAGCTTCACTGAACTTCCTACCTCGTTTTGGGGCTATATGCTCAAACAACGGTATTGCTGTCGAACAATTTCATTACCAAGGAAGTTGATAAAACTCCATATGAGATATGTATGGGTAAGCCACCCAAGTACTCGTACTTGAGGATTTGGGGATGTCCTTCTTACGTGAGCAGATAGTGGGAGATAATCTGGATAATAGATACATATGATAGTAATTCGTTGGATATTCAAAGAATTATATTGGATACTGCTTCTACTATCCCAGTGAAACAAAGGTGTTTGTTTATAGAAATGCCACCTTTCTAGAGAAGGAATTTCTACCGTATAGAAAAGACAAGATAGTAGAACTCGAGGAAGTTCGAGAACCAACTGAAGTACCAACTGAATATCCCACACCTCAATAACCAATCCCTGATATGAACACTCCTAGGAGATCTGAAAGGGTTCCTAGGGCTCCTGTTAGATATGGTTTCTTCCTTGAAGAGGATCGAAGCTATCCAACTGTTGGATGTGATCCAGGAACCTTCAAGTAGGCGATTTCCGATGCTGATTCTAATTTTTGGCTTGAAGAAATGCAATATGAGATAGACTCGATGCATTCGAACCAAGTTTGGACTCTTGTAAATCCTCTAGAAGGAATAGTTTCTATTGGGTGTAAATAGATATACAAAAAAAACTTTGGCCTGATGGTAAGGTACTGACCTACAAGGCTTGACATGTCGGAGAAGGTTACACTTAAAGGCAAGATGGTGAATATGATGAAAACTTTTCACATGTCGTAATGTTCAAGTCAATTAGAATTCTGCTAGCCATAGCTGCATGATACGACTATGAGATATGGCAAATTAATATGAAGACTGCGTCTTAATGAAAACATTAAGGAATAAATCTCAATGACGCAGCCTGAGGGTTTCACATCTGTTGGAAGTGAGCATAAAGTATGCAAACTTTAGAGATCGATCTAAGGTCTCAAGAAGTTGGAATCTGTGGATCGATGAAACGATTAAAGAATTTGGTTTCATCAAGAATCCCGAGGAGCCATGTGTGTATAAGAAGGTACTTAAGCATGATGTGAAATTCCTTGTTGTTAAGATAAAAGTTATAAGTTTTGATAATAACAACAAGATAAACTGAATATAAGCTATCAGATCTGGAATATAAGTCTATCAGATTTGAAGTAATCGGGTTCTATCAGAGTTGGACTAGGCGTATCTTACATATCATATCAGAGTATTTCATATAAGAGCGTATCAGATCTGTTCAGACACTTACATAGTCAGATTCTGTAAGAGGTTTGGTAATCAGATCAGAGCATATCGGTTCAGAGGATTCGTGTACATATCAGATCATATCAGAATCATTCAGTTCGGAGACTCAGTTCAGTACAGAATCTATTTGGGTCAAAGATTTATTCTACAGATCAGATCACACCAGAGGTTTGTACGATACAGAACAGAAAGGGATTTTAGATCAGATCTCAGCATGGTATTCGTAGAAAGATTTCAGATCAGACGGAGATTCAGATAATGAGAGAAAAAGGGATATATTCGTAAAGGAGAAAGTTGTGAATCTTATGTATTCGAAACAGCTTAGAGCAGATTTCAGCTCAGAGCTTAACAAATTTCAGGTCATAGCTTCAGATCTTATCAGCTTTTGGTCCAGATGATTCAACAATCACGATTAAATCTGATAAATCCTGTAAGACAATTTGGATTGAATAGAGACAAGATCAGAGCTATTTGGATTATATTCTGCAGGACGCAGAGTTGGTTCAACCAATGTTTACCTACTTTGGTATAAAAGTCAACTAAGCTCTGACAACAGAAGACAAACCTCAACTTAGCATTAATGGCACAATTAATGCCCGATACGATGAAGATATTCAAATGAGGCTTGTGTCTACTGGCTCATTAAATGACCGTTGAAGATGGATGTTATAAATAGTTGAAGAGATTCAAGCGAGAAAGCTCTCTGGAATTTTACAAGCTCTTTGTCGATCTACACTCTCGCTAACTCTCGCAAGAAATTTAAAATATCTTATCCCAATTCCAAATCTTGAAGAATAATCTTTTCGTGCCTAAACAGAAATCTATCTTCAAGATTCCTTCTGGTTTACCTTAGCCAAATATTCATATTGCTCAAAACCAGAAGAGTTACAAACACTCTATGTGTTGTATTCATTATTTTATTCAAAACAGAGTCTGTAAAGAACGTGCTAAGTAAAGCCATTCTAAAAATACATTTTCTTCTAACCAGCAAAATATTCTGCATAGATTTGGGTTCTAGAAGTTCACACTAAGTGAGGCTCACGTGATTGGGTGTTTGCAGAAGTGGTAACCATCAAATCTTCTAGTGGAACCTTACGGAAAAGGAAGAAGGGGAGACGTAGGATATTGATATCCGAACTTCCAGAAACAAACTCTGAACTCTATATATTTATTTACGTGCATCAATTTATATTAACCGTTCACTGTTTAATCGGTTTCATTCCGCACATATTTTGTTAACCGATAAAACAGATTTTGAACTGAGAGCCTCAAATATGGTCACTCATATTTGAGTTAAGCACAGACTTGTAAAACGTTTTTATAGGATTTGAAAAAGAAAAATCGAAGGAGTTCATTCAACCCCCCCTTCTGAAATCCGGGGCTTATTTTAACTCTATTTTTGATCCTATTGATCCTATCACTTGTACTTTATGTTGATGACATTCTCTAATAGGGAATGATGTAGGAATGCTGCAATAAACTGAAGTATGGTTGTCTGGTAGATTCTCGATGAAGGACATGGGTGAAGCATCCTATATTTTTGTAATAAAGATCTATAGGGATAGATCAAGAATGCTCGGACTCACACAAGAAACCTACATCGATACCATACTTAAGAGGTTCTCTATGGAAGAGTCCAAGAGAAGAACACCTACCTATGTGCCACGGGATCACTCTATCTATGTCTATGTGTCCGAAGACAGATGAAGAGATAGAGAGCATGACACGTGTGCCATATGCCTCGAAAATATATAGTATTATGTATAGATTAGTCCTTAATACTCGAAACGTAATTGAGACCCTACATGATAGGTGCCTCACTATGACCCGTTTATCGACTCCGTTTGGGTCATCAGGTGGAGGGGTTGGGTGAGGTCCTGATGCATGTAGGAGACGATGCTTCGTTGTCGAGGATTCACCGCTCGCCCTTGTGCATGGATTGTTAGAGTAGGTGCCCAACTAGCCAACTTGTGGCATGTAGGTTCTTGTTGACTCTATGTAAAAAGATCTTTATTTATGAAATTCGAATTCTTATATGGCATTATTTATCTTCATTATTATGATTACAAATTGTTAGATAAAGACCTTGAATGCACTATAGTTTATGTTAGATGTGATAGTGGATTTGATGGCTATCATGAAACACATCTAATAGTCACTGTGTGTTCTAAAGTAGTTACTAGTCTATTGGACAGTACGAAAGAGGATAAGGGCGCCCGAGCTTGAGACTAGCATCTACGATCCGAAGTACCATGTTTCATTGGTAGGGAACATAGTGATGTTCTGAGCATGTAGATGGATAGTGACCTGATGTCTATCAAACTACTCTCGTTCGGACATTCCAAGTGGTTATCATTTGTCGAGTGGATTAAGTCCGAGGTCTTGGTTGTACAGATTAGTAATTACAACTCGAAACTTCATTGATACTCTACATGATAAGTGCGATGTTTCTAGACGCTTTACCATGATGCGATGGGTAAATCCGAAAATATGTTTTCACAGTCACAAAGAGTTGTGAGCCCACGGCTAGCTGTATGTGAGGCCTGGATTTTTGGTTTACGATTAATCGTGAGAATTAATCGGTGTTTTGAGATTCTTGGTGGTTTAAGATCTCTGTTAAATGTTTGAGTAGTAATTTCGGGTCAAATTCCTCATTTAGAGCATTTCTGGAAGTTTTCGTATTTTTGAGATTTTTGGGTGAAAGCTAGTTTCGTGGTGAAAGCTGGTCGACTTGGTGAAATCCAGTCGTAGTGTGTTTTGGTAGCGCGAGATTCCTAAACGCCGCGTTTTAGTGAAATCTGGATGCGTTGTGTTAAGTAAAAGCTGGTAGCATGTTTGTATCCAGCTGCTGCTTTATTTTGTTTGTTGAGGGCAAACGACAACGTTTCGATAAGTTGGCACGACGTCGTTTGGATGTTGCGACTGGTACCAGCTGCGAGGATTTGTTCGCGTGTGCGTCGACTGGTTGTCCAGCTGAGAGCAGATGTCAACGATGGTCAACTCTACTGTAGCTTGCGTCTGGTTTCCTGTAGCTTGCGTCTGGTTGTTTTACGCGAGAGCTAGCGAATGGATGACGTAGGATGTGCGTCGTCGTTTTAGTTAGCGCTAAGGAATCCAGTCGATGGATTAGCGACCAGCTGGTGGTAGATTTGATGACGTAAGCGGTGCGACGTCGTTTTATTAAGTCGCTGCGACACCGTTTTGATTAGCGTTGTTTGAGAATTCAGCAGTTGGTTCTTTGCATCTGCTGGTTGTAGGGTACCTACTGGTTTTGTCGGTGGATGATTTTATCCAGCTTTTACGCATGTATTTAAGGAAGACTTGGACTTTGATTTCAAGCACCAGATCCCATACTTAGCAAAATATATCTTGGTTTTCGACCTCTATTCTTTGAACCCTAGTACTGTTCACCGTTGATTTTATCCGGTGATTCCCGTCGTTTCCGACCACCGTTTTGGATGTTTGAGGTAGCGTTGGACTCCTCACAAAGAGCTATTTCGATTGATACCATTCTTGGAGGCTGTGTTTGGCTAGAGCGAGATCGTGGAGTTTCTGTCTTCGGCCGTGCGTTACGTCGTCGAGGTAGAACTTCGAATTGTTGATGAGATCTTAGTATTAGCCTTTGTTTAAGCTTCCTGTTTAGTTGTATGGGTTGAATTGTTGCTGGTTGAGCGTGGCTCCCAGCCGTGAGCTTCTGATAGCATCCCTGAGAATATTGCTTCGTTGTTTAGCAGGTTTTAACCAGATTTCTCGGGATCCCTTTGTGGTAATTGTTGAGCAGAATTGAGGTATGGATTGGAGCTTGTAATACAGCGATGTTATGGCTTGGATAATTTGTGAGATGGCTATTGTTGGCTGCTGTTTTGTGAGATGACTGTTGGTTATGAGGTGTATACTTGCTGATGCTATTTTTGTTTCGCATATGTTTATATGCTTGTTATTCCAGCATGTTGCATACATGCATTTGCATCTCCGTTCAGATTTTGCAGCCATTGCTTCGTTGTTGTTGTTCTGTTTACTTACCAGGATGCGAGGGTGAGCGGTGATTCCGCACTCTCATTTCCCTTATGCGCCGAGTGGCTAGCTACCACAGTTCATAGGTTGGGTTGTTGATGCATCTGGTAAGGGTGGGAGAGTAGGGGTGAGTGGGTATCACCCACATATCCTACACTCACCGTGGCCACATGATCTATTGCAAACTTCGTTGAGCTATGCATTGTGTTCTTTGGCTCCCTTTTTTGGTTGTAGCCTTTGGTTGTTGTCATGTATAGCATCTGCATTTTATTCATGCTATTTTCTGCTGGTTATAGTTGCTCTCCGTACTGGGGTTTGACCCCATGTCCCTCTGGGGCTTGGTTGTTTTCCTTGTTTGTGTTGCTTTTCAGGAAACCCAGGTTTTACAGCTGGTCGAGGTTTTAACCCAGCTGGTGTTGACCCAGGAGGTGGTTAGAGTATCCCAGTGGCGTATAGCATATTTATATGTATCAGTATTCTTAGCCAGGGGATGCCCTGTGCTTTGTTGTTGTTTTTCGTTATTGGAGTCTGATACATGTTGATGTTATGCTATATTGTTTGTTGTTGGCTGGTAGCCCACTTGTGGTTGTTTTCTTAAACTGGGATATCTATTTTGATTATCGCATTATTTTAAATTATATTGTTTTAACTCGTCAGGCCAAAAGCGAAAATTTTACCCGCTTTTTAATAGCTTCCGCATGTGTTTGTATGTTTTATCTCTGATATGAGCACGAGGCCTGACATTTTTGGTATCAGAGCTTAAGCTGGGATAAGCTCGATTTCTTTGATCACACTTGAGTCTAGGCACAGTGTTGTGTGTTGCATGTGCTTGGCTATGTGACTATGTGTTGCATATTTTTGTGTTATGTGCTATCTATGCTGTATCTGTTCGGTTTTGCTTGATCCTGTTGAGTGTTTTCGTAGATGCCACCTAGACGTCGTGGTAGAGGTAGGGGCAGTTTGAGGAATCAGCAGGACAGAATGAGGATAGGCGTAGTGCCCGTAGTCATACTCGTGTTAGCAACGAGGAGGAAGATGAGATTGCGGCACCTCCGGTGGAGCGGATGGACGTGGTGATAGCACGTTTTCAGAGGATGAACCCTCCAGTCTTTAACGGAGATGAGTCCAGTGAGGATGCGGACTCGTGGCTCCGTAACATTATTGGTCTTTTCGATCGGGTGCAGTATGATGATGATCTTCGGCTGAGTTTAGCGACTCTTTTGCTTAGGAAGGCTGCAGAGCGCTGGTGGAGAGGTGCTTCGAGTACCTTGTTAGAGACCGGTGTTGGGATCTCTTGGGACAGTTTCTGCGAGACCTTCCGACAGGAGTATGTACCTGAGTCTTATGTGAACTCCCGGGAGCGGGAGTTCGACCATCGGGAGCAGGATTCCATGACTGTTTGGGAGTATGCTAGGAAGTTTTCTTCTCTGTTGGCGTACGTTCCCCATGTTTCTGTCCGGGAAAGGGCCAAGCGGACTAGATTTCTTGAGGGCTTGAACGAAGAGTTGTATCAGATGGTGTTGACCAGCAAACCCAAGATCTACGCTGAAGCAGTTGACACTGCTATTGATATCGAGGAGGGTTTGCAGAGTCGTCGTGCTCGCAGGCAGCAGGCGTCACCGGTTAGTCGTCCTGCTATTCAGGGAGCGCAGTCCTCCCAGTCAGCCCATCAGCCCCAACAGCAGCAGCATCAGCAGCAGGTGGCACAGCAGTCTGGCCGTCAGAGGTTTCGACCCCACGGTCAGCAGTTCAACAAGAAATCGGGTTCTGGCTCTTCTGGTTCGGGCAACTCGAGTAGCAGTGGTTCTCGGGCTGAGTTTTGTGGTTTTTGCGGTGGAAAGCATCCGTCCACGCAGTGTGTTGGTGTGCAGGGTTCGTGCAACCTTTGGGGTCAGTACGGGCATTTTGCTAGAGTGTGTCCGTCAGCTGGATCACAGCAGACTGTGGCCCAGCCTCAGTGTCGTGGGGGTCAGTCTAGGGGTCGTTCCCCTCAGTTTCAGTAGCCCCGATTAGGTGAGACTCAGTTTAGGCCGTTTCAGCAGCCTGGTCCATCGCGGTTCGGACAATCGTCTCAGCCTTTCTTCTCTAGACCCCAGCATGCTCAGGTTAACGCCATCACTAGGGTGCAGGCCGAGGAGACACCGAGTCGGGTGATCGCAGGTACTTGCCTTGTTTTTTATTTTCCTGCACGTGTGTTATTTGACACCGGTGCATCGCATTCGTTTATTTCTGATTCGTTTGTTGTTGAGCATGGTCTGTGTACCATTTCTTTGCACGATGCCATTTCTGTTTCTACCCCTGGTGATGTGAGCCTGTTCTCCCAGGAGGTTTTGTTGGATGGTGTGTTGCAGTTTGGTGAGCATGTCCTGTTAGCAAACTTGATTCGATTGATGCTGTGGGATTTCGATTGCATAGTTGGGATGGGTGTGCTGTCCAACTATAGGGCCTCCGTGGACTGCTTCCATGGGATTGTGCGCTTTAGGCCTTTTTCTGGCGAGAAGTGGGACTTCTACGGCCAGGATTCTAGATCGAAGATCCCCCTCCTAGGAGGGAGATTGACTTCAGCATAGAGCTGATGCCTGGCACAGCTCCGATTTCTCGTGCCCCGTATCGTCTGGCGCCTGCGGAGTTGAGAGAACTCAAGGCGCAGTTAGATGATTTGCTGGAGAATGGTTTTATCCGACCTAGTATGTCGTCGTGGGGAGCGCCCATATTTTTTGTGAAGAAGAAGGATGGCTCAATGCGGATGTGCATTGATTTTCGCCAGCTGAACAAAGCCACTGTCAAGAACAAGTACCCATTGCCGAGAATCGATGATCTGTTTGATCAGTTGCAAGGTTCTGCGGTATATTCAAATATTGATCTTCGTTCAGAGTACCATCAGCTGAGAGTGAGAGAACAAGATGTCGCGAAGACTGCTTTTCGTACCAGGTACGCGCATTTCGAGTTTCTGGTGATGCCGTTTGGATTGACTAATGCCCCTGCAGTCTTTATGGATTTGATGAACCGGGTTTTCCACGAGTTTATTGATCAGTTTGTGATCGTGTTCATTGACGACATCTTAGTTTATTCGAAGACTCCTTTGGAGCACAAGGAGCATTTGCGTATTGTCCTCCAGACGTTGAGAGACCAGCAGTTGTATGCGAAGTTCTCCAAGTGCGAGTTCTGGTTGGATCGCGTTGTATTCTTGGGACATGTGATTTCAGCCGAGGGGATTTCTGTAGATCCTAGTAAGGTTGATGCCGTTCTGAACTGGGAGCGTCCCAGGAATGTTTCCGAGATTCGCAGTTTCTTGGGTCTGGCTGGCTATTATCGTCGCTTTATTGAGGGATTCTCTAGTATAGCAAAGCCGATGACTCAATTAACTCAGAAGGACAAGCGTTTTGTTTGGACTGAGCAGTGTGAGAATGCTTTTCAACTGCTTAAGGAGAAATTGACTACTGCGCCTGTGTTGGCTCTGCCGTCTGGAACAGGTGGATTCGTTGTTTGCTCTAACGCTTCGATTAATGGATTAGGTTGTGTTTTGATGCAGAATGGTCGAGTCATTGTGTATGCCTCGCGGCAGTTGAAACCGCATGAGACTCGTTATCCAGTCCATGATTTGGAGTTAGCAGCCGTGGTCTTTGCGTTGAAGATCTGGCGTCACTAACTGTATGGCGAACAGTTTGTGGTGTACTCCGACCACAAAAGTTTGCAGTATCTGTTTTCGCATCCTGACCTGAACATGAGACAACATCGTTGGATGGAGCTGCTAAAGGACTTTGATTGCGAGATCAAGTACCAACCTGGGAAGTCGAACGTAGTGACTGATGCTTTGAGCAGGAAGGCTAGTGAGATACTTGCATCGTTGTACATCTCTAAGGATCAAGAGCATCTTAACACTACAGGTTGGAGATTCTACCCGGCTGAGGATTGCGTTGTGGTTTCATCATTCCAAGTGGAGCCACAGATTGTTTCGAGTATTCGAGCAGCTCAGAGGACTGATCCGTCTATCCAAGAGTTGAAGTTAAAGGTCAGGGCTGGCGAACTTGAAGATTATTCTGTCTCTTCCGATGGTTGTTTGCGTTTCCGGGGCAGGTTGGTTGTGCCCAATTTGATTGATTTGAAGGAGGAGATCCTTCGAGAAGCGCACTATAGCAGACATAGTGTTCATCCACGGAATATGTACCATGCTTTGAAGCCGCACTTCTGGTGGGCTGGCCTGAAGGGTGACGTTGCTGATTTCGTTGCTCGTTGTTTGAACTTTCAGATGGTAAAGGCCGAAAGGATGAGACCCTGTGGTCTGTTGCAGAGTTTGGAAGTGCCCCAATGGAATTGGGAGCACATAGATATGGACTTCATGACGCATCTGCCTCGTTCCAGCAGAGGATGCGATGCTATTTGGATTGTTATAGACCGACTGTCGAAGTCTGCACATTTTATTCCCTATGGGATGACCTTATCGTTGAAGAAGATGGCGAATCTGTACGTTGATTTTGTTGTTAGACTGCATGGTGTGTCTGTTTTGATCGTTTCTGACCGAGATCCGAGGTTTACTTCCAGGTTTTGGAAGAGTTTGCAAACAGCTTTGGGTACCAGATTGGCTATGAGCACCGCATATCACCCCCAGACAGATGGCCAATCTGAGCGCACTATCCAGACGTTGGAGGATATGTTGCGAGTTGTTGTGTTGGATTTCGGAGGTAGCTGGCAAGATGCGTTGTCTTTGGTTGAGTTTTCGTACAATAACAGCTATCAGGTGACGATTGATATGGCGCCGTTTGAGGCTTTGTATGGCAGAATGTGGAGATCGCCAGTATGTTGGGAAGAAGTGGGGGAGAAGCAGCTATCTGCCCCTGACTTTGTGCAGCAAATGAAAGATCATGTGGATCTTATTAGACATCGGATGAAAGCTGCCCAGGATCGCCAAGCCATTTATGCAAATAAGAGGCGTCGACCTCTTGAGTTTCAGGTTGGTGATCGTATATTTCTCAAAGTTTCTCCGTTTTGCAGTGTTATGCGCTTTGGGCGCAAGGGAAAGTTAGCCCCTCGTTACGTCGGACCGTATGAGATTGCTGAGAGGATTGGCCCTTTAGCGTATCGGCTGTTGTTGCCATCAGAGTTGTCTTCTCTGCATGACGTCTTTCATGTTTCCATGTTGAGGAAGTATGAGCCAGATCCGTCTCATGTGCTTAGGACTGACGAGGTAGAGCTAGATCAGACGTTGAGTTATCTAGAATATCCCTTGCATATCCTTGGCAGGATAGAGAAACAGCTGAGAAATAAGACCATTCCGTTGGTGATGGTGCAGTGGAGCAAGCATGGAAGGGAAGAGGATACTTGGGAGCTGGAAGAAAAGATACAGCGTGAGTGGCCGCATCTGTTTGAGTAGCTGTTGAGCTAAATTTCCAGTAGTTTGTAGCTTTTGGTTGTATTTCTTCCCTAATTGTTGTTAATTGTTTGCTCAGTTATCTTGAAATCTTGGCTTGTGTGAGGCAGAGTTCTGTTGTGTATCTTGATGTTTATTTGTTTTTCCAGATTGTTGTTCGATTTCGAGGACGAAATCGTTTTAAGTGGGGGAGAAATGTGAGACCTGAAATGTAATTAAGATTAATTTGTTGGAATTAATCAATTTTTGGAGATTTCTGGTGGTTCAGATCTCTGTTTGGAAGTTTGGTTGGTATTTTCGGGTCAGATTTCACATTTAGAGCAATTTTGGAAGTTTTCGTATTTTTGAGATTTTTGGGGTAAAAGATGGTTTCATGGTGAAAGCTGGTCGATTTGGTGAAATCCAGTCGCTGCGTGTTTTGATAACGCGAGATTCCTAAACGCCGTCGTTTTAGTGAAATCTGGATGCGTTGTGTTAAGTCAAAGCTGGTAGCATGTTTGTATCCAGCTGCTGCTTTATTTTGTTTGTTGAGGGCAAACGACAGCGTTTCGATAAGTTGGCACGACGTCGGTTGGATGTTGCGACTGGTACCAACTGCGAGGATTTGTTCACGTGTGTGTCGACTGGTTTTCCAGCTGAGAGCAGATGTCAACAATGGTCAACTCTACTATAGCTTGCGTCTGGTTTCCTGTAGCTTGTGTCTGGTTGTTTTGCGCGAGAGCTAGCGACTGGATGACGTAGGATGTGCGTCGTCGTTTTAGTTAGCGCTAAGGAATCCAGTCGATGGATTAGCGACCAGCTGGTGGCAGATTTGATGATGTAAGCGGTGCGACGTCGTTTTATTAAGTCGCTGCGACACCGTTTTGATTAGCGTTGTTTGAGAATTCAGCAGTTTGCTCTTTGCATCTGCTGGTTGTAGGGTACCTGCTGGTTTTTTCGGTGCATGATTTTATCCAGCTTTTACGCATGTATTTAAGGAAGATTTGGTCTTCGATTTCAAGCACCAGATCCCATAATTAGCAAAATATTATCTTGGTTGTCGACCTCTATTCTTCGAACCCTAGTACTGTTCACCGTTGATTTTATCCGGTGATTCCCGTCGTTTCCGACCACCGTTTTGGACGTTCGAGGTAGCGTTGGACTCCTCACGAATAGCTCTTTCGATTGATACCATTCTTGGAGGGTGTGTTTGGCTAGAGCAAGATCGCGGAGTTGCTGTCTTCGGCCGTGCGTTACGTCGTCGAGGTAGAACTTCGAATTGTTGATGAGATCTTAGTATTAGCCTTTGTTTAAGCTTCCTGTTTAGTTGTATGGGTTGAATTGTTGCTGGTTGAGCGTGGCTCCCAGCCGTGAGCTTCTGATAGAATCCCTGAGAATATTGCTTCATTGTTTAGCAGGTTTTAACCAGATTTCTCGGGATCCCTTTGTGGTAATTGTTGAGCAGAATTGAGGTACGGATTGGAGCTTGTAATACAGCGATGTTATGGCTTGGATAATTTGTGAGATGGCTATTGCTGGCTGCTGTTTTGTGAGATGACTGTTGGTTATGTGGTGTATACTTGCTGATGCTATTTTTGTTTCTCATATGTTTATATGCTTGTTATTCCAGCATGTTGCATACACGCATTTGCATCTCCGTTCAGCTTTTGTAGCCATTGCTTCGTTGTTGTTGTTCTGTTTACTTACCAGGATGCGAAGGGCGAGCGGTGATTCCGCACTCTCATTTCCCCTATGCGCCGAGTGGCTAGCTACCACAGTTCATAGGTTGGGTTGTTGATGCATCTGGTAAGGGTGGGCGAGTAGGGGTGAGTGGGTAGCACCCACATGTCCTACACTCACCGTGGCCACATGATCTATTGCAGATTTCGTTGAGCTATGCATTGCGTTCTTTGGCTCCCTTCTTTGGTTGTAGCCTTTGGTTGTTGTCCTGCATGTCATGCATAGCATCTGCATTTTATTCATGCTATTTTCTGCTGGTTATAGTTGCTATCCATACTGGGTTTGACCCCATGTCCCTCTGGGGCTTGGTTGTTTTTCTTGTTTGTGTTGCTTTTCAGGAAACCCAGGTTTTACAGCTGGTCAAGGTTTTAACCCAGCTGGTGGTGTCCCAGGAGGTGGTTAGAGTATCCCAGTGGCGTATAGCATATTTATATGTATCAGTATTCTTAGCCAGGGGATGCCCTGTGCTTTGTTGTTATTTTTCATTGTTGGAGTCTGATACATGTTGATGTTATGCTATATTGTTTGTTGTTGGCTGGTAGCCCGCTTGTGGTTGTTTTCTTAAACTGGGATATCTATTTTGAGTATCGTATTATTTTAAATTATATTGTTTTAACTCGTCAGGCCAAAAGCGAAAATTTTACCCGCTTTTTAATAGCTTCCGCATCTGTTTTTATGTTTTATCTCAGATATGAGCACGAGGCCTGACATGTTTATATACTGATTTGCAGGTGTATTGACCGTTCCCGGGTTCCAATTTTTAAATCTTTCGAAGCGCCCCGGGAGCGGGATCCAGATCCGCCGCTGCGCCAACAGTGGTATCAGAGCATAGGTTTGGATCTGTCAATACACTTTTTGTACCTGTATTGCATCAGATCACAGTTTTCAAAAAAAAAAAAATTCCGGCGACGCCGCCGCACGTCACCTCGCGCCCTTCGCGCACGGCGGTGCGCAACTGCCGCGCGAGATTCGCAGCGTGATTCGTGCGATCGTGCGCGCAGGATGCGGCGGTCGAGCACGCCCCGTGCGCACGTTGCGACAAGGGTTGCGCGCCTGTCGCGCACACCCCTGCGCGCACTGGCCGGCGGGCGTTGCTCCCGTTGGCAGGTGCCCGTGCGCGCCACCGCCGCCCAACCTGCACAAACTGGTCGCGCAGGTGGCCGCCCCCGTGCGCATACGTTGCGCACGGTGGCTAGGGGTTTTTGGGCCAATACTTGATATTGGGCTTTTTGGTCGGATAAAAATAAATTTTTGAAAATTTTTGAGATTTTGGACCTAAAATTGTTTTGAGCCCAAAACTGATGCAATTAAAATAACAAAATAAGATTTTATTTATGAAATATGATTTTATATTTAAAATATGATTTTGTTGGATAAAATCAAATTTGATTTGATTATTTTATTTATGTCGATTAATTGAGTTAATTGATAGTGTTTGGGATGATCGAGAGCCGTGCCCAATGTGTTAGGTGTATGCTAGGTTTTACAATTCTTGGTTATAATGTTGTTGATATCATTTCAAAGTAGGCCTGTTTGTAGCCCGTTCCCACCTCTTTAAATTGTGTCCCTATTTGTCATGGTTATTTAAATGTAAATATTAGACTTAGTGGGAGGATAATTTTGAAGATGGTGGAGATGATGATCAAAGATATTGAAGATCGAAGACTTGTAAAATTGGAAGCTTATGTAATAGGATTGCATTTGCATACTGCATGTCACCTAGGATTGGACCTAGATCCGTGATTGGCAACCACGGATCGCATAGCTCTCCCTTATCGATCATCCCATTTATATATGTGATATATATCTGTTGAATCCGCTATTTTAAATTTGATTTAAAATTATTGAGACAAAATTTCAAAATTAAAATCCCTCATTTTAAATTTGATTTAAAATTTATATCAAGATCAAAAGTTTATTCGATAAGCTAAGGGAATTTAAATATTGTTTAAAATTTCCTAACTTCCATCAACAATGGGTGTACGTCGATGCTACCCGTATACATGGCCCCACTCATATTATTGAGGGGGTCATGTATGACGGAAAGCTGTACACGTCATTGACACTTGCTGTGAGTTGGTTGGAACTCCCTTTAACGTTGGCTCATATTATTGGGGACGTTAAGGGGACCGTCCATCACAACTCAACATTGATCGGTCATCTTGACACGTGATAGTAATCGGCGTCATATTATTGGGCTCTTACTAGACGTGAGGTAAATACATGGAGGTTGCACCTGTTGTAATTGGGCTCTACCTTTTGAGGATCATGGTTGGCTGATATTATTTGGGACCATGTTTTCTTGATTGGACTGTGTACCCACTAAGGAAACTTGCTTTCTTGATTTCATTAGAGGGTGGTGAAATCGTTAAAATAGTGGGAGGGTAATTCATAAAACTAAATGCCCTTGTTTTATGTCCTAGCGTTTTTCATAAATAATTTGTAATGTATGTCTGTTTCTTTTCAATATAAGCTGCTATTACAATGTTTTCAATCAAAATTCCACTTGCTGCTATACTGGATAGCAACAAGTTCACTGGTTTGAACTACCAAGATTGGCTTCGAAACCTCAAGATTGTCTTGGCTTCGGAGAAACTTCTCTACACACTAGAGAAGTCCCCTCCGAAGGAAGCCCCTGCCGATGCCAGTCCTGAGGAGCTGGCGAAGCTGGACAAATGGTGGGACGACGAGCTTAAGGCACGGTGCTATATGATAGCATCGATGTCCAACGAAATGCAGCGGCGCTTTGAGAAGACGGAGTATGCTGCTGGCATACACCTTCATCTCAAGGAACTGTATGGGAAGAACTCTCGGACTGAGAGGTTCACTATTGTCAAGGAGATCATGACGAGCCGCATGCATGAGGGGACTTCGGTCCGCGAGCATGGGGTCCGTATGATTGGGCTCATTGAGAAGCTAGTGGGCCTTGATATCACGCTTCCACATGAGCTGTCTGTGGATCTGCTTCTCCTCCCTCCCTGCTGCGTTCGACCCCTTTGTGGTCAACTTTAACATGAACAAACTGGAAGCCACCCTTAAAGAGGTGGTAAACATGCTTGTCGTGTTCGAGGGGACCATAAAGAAGGACAAGCCCGTCCTCCTTATGGGCTCTTATTCCTCTGCGAAGAAGGGGCCCAAACGCAAGGGTAAGAAGCGTTCTGCCCCTGCGAAGGAGAGAAAGCCCACCAAGAAGCCCAAGGCAGGGACTTCAAAGCCGAACAAATCTGAGGATGTTTGCCACCACTGTCACAAGCCTGGACACTGAGGAGGAACTGTAAGGATTACCTCGAGCAGTTGCGAACTGCAAAAGGTATGTTCTACATTGAAATAAAATATGTCTCTTAAATCGACTTCTTGGGTACTTGATACCGGATGTGGATCTCATATCTGTAATGATTTGCAGGTAATGACAAGAATCCGGCGTCTTAGAGAGGGTGAGACCCACTTGAGGCTTGGCAACGGAGCAAGGGTTGCTGCTGAAGCTATAGGAGATGTTTATTTATTTCTGCCTACACATTTTAAGTTGTTGTTAAGAAACATTTTATTTGTTCCTTAATTAATAAAGAACATCATTTCTGTTTCTATGCTTGATAGTGATGGATATTCTTGTCATTTTGCCAATTCTATTTGTAATATATACAAGAATGAATGTTTGATTGGAATTGGGGAACGCGAAAACGATCTATACGTCTTAAAATTGAAAGAAGTTCCAACTCGTGATGTGGAAACACATACAACAACAATAAAAAGGAAAAACGATAGTTTGAACCCGGCACAACTTTGGCACGCTAGGCTAGGTCATGTTTCCTTGAATAGGATGAACAAGTTGATTAGGAGTGACATGTTTGATATGTCTGATATTAACTCCCTACCAACTTGTGAGTCTTGTCTCAAGGGAAAAATGACTAAATTACCCTTCACGGGCAAGTCTGAACGTGCTCAAGGCCTATTGGATTTGAACCACACTGATGTGTGTAGCCCACTTATCATTGGTACTAAGTCCGGTCACACCTACTTCATCACCTTTACCGATGATCACTCTAGGTATGGGTACTTGTACTTAATGAAGCACAAGTCTGAATCATTTGAAAAGTTCAAAGAATTCAAGGTTGAAGTAGAAAATCAGTTGGGGAAAAGTATTAAAACACTTCGATCCAATCGAGGTGGAGAATACTTGAGTGTCGAATTTCAAGACTATCTTAAAGAGAATGGGATTCTCTCACAGTGGACCCCTTCGGCCACACCACAGCTCAATGGTGTAGCGGAGCGTCGTAATCGAACCTTGATGGACATGGTTCGATCTATGATGAGTTTCACTGAACTTCCTGCCTCGTTTTGGGGCTATGCGCTCGAAACGGCGATAATGTTGTTGAACAACGTCCACAACAAGGCGGTGGATGAAACTCCATATGAGATATGGATGGGCAAGCCACCCAAATACTCATACTTGAGGATTTGGGGATGTCCTGCTTACGTGAAGTAGACAGTGGGAGATAAGCTGGATAATAGATCCATCTTATGTAACTTCATTGGGTATCCAAAGAATTCTATTGGATACTACTTCTACTATCCAAACGAAACAAAAGTGTTTTTTTCTAGAAATGCCACCTTTCTGGAAAGGGAAATTCTACTTGATAGAAAAGGAAAAATAGTAGAACTCGAAGAGGTTCGAGAACCAAATGAAGTACCAAGTGAATCTCCCGCACCTCAAGAGCCAATACTTGATATGGACACGCCTAGGAGATCTGAAAGGGTTCCTAGGGCTCTTGTTAGATATGGTTTCCTCCTTGAAGATGATCAAAGTGATCAAACTGTTGGATGTGATCCAAGAACCTTCAAGGAGGCAATTTCCGATGCTGATTATAATTTGTGGCTTGAAGCAATGCAATATGATATTGACTCAATGCATTCAAACCAAGTTTGGACTCTTGTTAATCCTCCCGAAGAAATAGTTCCTATTGGGTGTAAATGGATATACAAGAGAAAACTTGGGCTTGATGGTAAGGTACTGACCTACAAGGTGCGACTGGTCGCGAAAGGTTACACTCAAAGACAAGGTGTTGACTATGATAAAACCTTCTCACCAGTCGCAATGTTCAAGTCAATTAGAATCCTACTAGCCATAGCCGCACGGTACGACTATGAGATATGGCAAATGGATGTGAAAACTGCGTTCCTTAATGGAAACATTAAGGAAGAGATCTATATGACGCAGCCTGAGGGTTTCACATATGTAGGAAGTGAGCATAAAGTATGAAAACTTCAGAGATCGATCTACGGTCTCAAACAAGCATCGAGAAGTTGGAACCTGAGATTTGATGAAACAATTAAAGAATTTGGTTTCATCAAGAATCCCGAGGAGCCATGTGTGTATAAGAAGGTAGTTAAAAATGCTGTGACATTCCTTGTACTTTATGTTGATGAAATTCTACTCATTGGGAATGATGTAGGAATGTTGCAGTCAACTAAAGTATGGTTGTCTAGTAGATTCTCGATGAAGGACATGGGTGAAGCATCCTATATTCTAGGAATACAGATCTATAGAGATAGATCGAAAAGGATGCTCGGACTCACCCAAGCTACCTACATCGATACCATACTTAAGCGGTTCTCTATGGAAGAGTCCAAGAGAGGACACCTACCTATGTGCCACGGGGTCACTCTATCTAAGTCTATGCTCTGAGTGTAACGAGCCGCTACCATGCCAATCCCGGCCAAATGCATTGGAAGGCCGTGAAAGATATTCTTAAGTACTTACGAAGGACTAAGAATATGTTCATGGTCTATGGGGGTGGTGAACTGAAATTGGAAGGCTACACTGATTCTAGCTTCCAATGTGATGTGGATGATTCGAAGTCAACCTTTGGATTTGTATTCATGCTCAATGGTGGTGCTGTCTCTTGGAAGAGTTCCAAGCAAGACACCATCGTGGATTCAACCACTGAGGCTGAGTACATCGCAGCATCAGCTGCAGCTAAAGAGGTGGTTTGGATGAGAAATTTCATCCAAGAGTTGGGCGTAATCCCTGAGGGAGTTGGTCCAGTCCCGGTGTACCGTGACAACACAGGTGCCGTTGCGCAAGCAAAGGAACCTAGGTCTCACCAAAGATCCAAACACATATTGAGGAAATACCACATAATCCGGGATATTGTGGCTAGAGGTGACATAGCAGTCGAGAGAGTCGCCTCTGCAAACAACATTGCTGATCCACTTACGAATCCCTTGGAAGGACCGTTGTTTGAAAAACATCGCGAAACAATGGGACTACGTCTGATGAGTAGTTGGCTTTAGGGCAAGTGGGAGATTGTTAGAGTAGGTGCCCAACTAGCCAACTTGTGGCGTGTGGGTTCTTGTTGACTCTATGTAAAACGATCTTTATTTATGAAATTCGTATTCTTTTATGGCATTCTTTGGCGTCATTATTTTATAATGTTAACAATTGTGTTGGATAAAGACCTGGAATGCACCATAGTGTATGTTAGATGTGATAGTGGATATGATGGCTATCATGAAACACATTTAATAGTCACTGTGTATTCTAAACTCGTTCCTAGTCGATTGGGCCGTCAAAATGAGGATAAGGCCGCCCGAGTTTGAGACTAGCATCTGCGATGTGAAGTACCACGTTTCATTGGTAGGGAACATTGTGATGTTCAGAGCATGCAGATGGATAGTGACCTGGTGATCTATCGAACTACCCTCGTTCGGACTTTCCAAGTTGTTACCATTTGTCGAGTGGATTAAGTCCGAAGTCTTGGTTGTACAGATTAGCCCTTATTACTCGAAACGTCATTGAGACTTTACATGATAGGTGCCTCACTTTGACCCGTTTACCGACTCAGTTGGGGTCATCAGGTGGCGGGGTTGGGTGAGGTCCGGATGCATGTAGGAGTCGATGCTTCGTTGTCGAGGATTCACCGCTCGCCATTGTGCATGGATATCCTATGCTATCTAAGGAGATAATAGTGTGACAAATCTCTGGCCAGAGTACTAGATGTGTTTTAGGTAAATGGCTATTTGATCTCCAAGATGTATGCATGGTTATTGGATCTCTAGCGACTCTCTATTTACCAATGGTCGTTGATCTGATCGGGATATTTGTGTTGAAAGGACCGTACTGTACACTAACCATGATCGACTGGTTCTTGCAGGCCCTATCAGTGATACCTATGGGATCATGGGGCGATGTTGCTAGACGCTTTACCATGATCCGATGGGTTAGTCCGAAAATATAGTTTCGGAGTCGCAAATGTTGTGAGCCCACGACTAGCTGTATCCCTGAACCATTGAGGGTCACACAAGTACTGGTTTCTCAATTCCCGCATGGAAATTAAGCTCAATTTGTTGAGTATAGGAGGAGGAAGGATGGAAGTGCGCCTTCCTAAAATTAAATAGGGTCAAAATGCAATTTCCCTAAGCTTGGGCTAGTTTGACTATCCTTGAAGCTTACAGGGGCCAAACTGCTATTTTGGATTAGGTGGTCTGAAAAATTATTTTCACATCATAATTCTCAATTTTGTACACTGTGTAGATTGGTCCGATCTGATCGTCGATCGGGATTATGATGGAGCCACAGTGATGGACTTGAAATCAATATTCACCCTGGGCCTGGGCCCGACCCAAACCCATTAAGCTGGTTCAAGCCCATGGAAAATCTATAAATAGGGGCCCTGGGGTATTCATTTGATTCGTACCAAAAGCTCCTCAGCTATATTCTCCCTTCCTCTCCTCTCCTCCCCACGTCGCCGCCGCCGCCACCGCCGCCTCGCCGTCGGACTTGTTCCGACCGTTCCGGCGAGAAGATTCCGTCCGTGAAATCTTCGTCGTGTTTTCTAGTGCAGACCGACGAAGGAATTGGGATTCCGGTCGTGGACCAAATTAGGAGGCCGACACAGCCAACCATTGAAGTGCCGATTTCCTCGTGAAATTGGTCGGAGCCAAGCGCCTAGACGCCAGCAAGGTACTGATCTAAACATCCTATGTATGTTTATATACTGATTTGCAGGTGTATTGACCGTTCCTGGGCTCCAATTTTTAAATCTTCCGCTGCGCCCCGGGAGCGGGATCCGGATCCGCCGCTGTGCCAACACTTTCTTCCCAAGATTGAACCAGCTGATAAAGTAAAGGGCATCCTACACCATCTTGATCGATCGAATCCAGTCAAGGAGCACTACCTGCTAGTTATTCAAGATATAAGGGACAGAGCAGAGTTCCAACTCCAAGTCTTCGATCAGTGGTGCAGGTTCCGCACTGGTTACCGGTTGAGCAAGTTTCCATCTATGAAGTTTGTGGAAGAGTTTACGAAAACTGAAAAATTGTTTTCATGGGAACAGACGGACAAAATTAGTGAGCTGCTCCAGAGAAGGGAGCTCATCTGGTTCAAGATGGTTGAGCTGCACATGCATGAATCTGTCGCTGAGCACTGGAAAAATTTTCACAAAGATATACCGTCAGCCAACCAAGATATCATGGCAATTCGTATGCTGGAGGCTGAATTGGCAAAAAGACCGAGAAGAGTATTAATTTGTTTCAGGCTAAAGCCGGTCTGCCCGTCACTTACAATGAACGATCTACAGACCGTGTTGCATCTTTGGAAATGACTCCTGGTTTAACCTGGCAGGAATATAAATCTCAGCTTGCGCAGCTCACCACCTGACCACCAGATAAGCAAACGGTTCAGGGACAAGAGCATCAGAATCCCGAACAAACAGCGGAAAACCAACCAGCTCAACCAGGAGGGCAGGTTGAGGAGATTGCTCGAACTGTTGAGAATGTGGAGGAAACAGAGGAAGAAAAGGAGCAACTGGGTGCTACGATGGACAACAGACCTTGGAGCAACCGACTTCTGAGGAAGGGGACCAACCTCAACAGAGTCCAACCCACTCAAGTCCAAGTCGTGGTTCTAGTCCTTCTGGACTTTTTTCGTCCACAATGAGGATAGTGAGAATAGTGTGTGTCCCAGTCCCGTTTCAGAAGCAAATAATACGGACCGTAAGGGTCCCAGCCCCGTTGATTTATAGATGGTTATATATACATCTCATAGAGAAGAGAATAACAGCACAGCTCACGAAGAAGGCTCTACCCGAGCTAGTCCGCAACAAGTCATTGTATCTAGTCCCCAAGAAAATCTTGATGCTTACATTAAGTTCAAGGAGCTGCAAAAAGTCGTTGCTTCACTAGATTCAAAGGTCCAATCCATGGATTCAAAGGTTGGATCTCTGGACTCCAAAGTTGAGACATTGCTGAATATTCAGACATTCATGAAGCACGACTTTGGTGTCTACAAGCGCGCGTTTTATGAAAATATGGATACGGTGGCAGCCAATGTTTCTCTTCCCAGACATAGTTGGAAACCACCCTGGTTTGTCAATTCACCGAGCATCAGCTACAGAATTGCGAGTGATCTAGATTTTATCAAATTACAGCATGAAGAATTGGTCAGTCACCTCAAAGAGATAGGTGATGCCAAAAAGGGGGAAGGACCGAGCAAAGGGCCGGGGCCAAGCATTAAAAGGAGAAAATTGCTGTAGGGTGGGCTTAGTAGTTCTTCGTGTAGGGCCGAGAAAATTTTTCTTATAGTGTATAGATGATTTTTTTAAATTGTTTAACAGATAATAAAATCTCTTTTTATGCGCAAGTTTTGTCATCACCGAAAAGGGGGAAATTATTAGAGTTAATTTCAGAAGTTTTGGTGAAGATAAATAAAAGAAATTAATCAGCTCAAAGGCACAAGATCTGGACGAAATCTTACAACGTTGATCAAAGAAACCAGATAAGAGTCGAGCTAAGCTGGTTAAAGACAAACCAGCTCAGGGTGTTTGGTTACATTGGTCAAAGTCAAACCAGCTCAATGCATTCAGTTACATTGGTCAAAGGTCAAGCCAGCAAAGGTAATTCAGTCAAACTGGTTAAGGTCAAACCAGTCCAGAGATGCTTAGCTGGTTAAGGTCAAGCCAGTTCAGGAAATTCAAGCTCGGAAGTATAAAAACAGATTGAAATTACATCAATTCAGCAGAGTAGATAAAACAGTAATTTACAGTTGAGAGCACAGCTCAGAGTGAATGTGGTATAATAAACCAGCTGGAAGACCAGTTAAATAAACCAGCTCGAAGCAAGATTGTTCTACATGTGTTATCTGGTTACAGAGGAATGTGTACTAAGATTGCTATCTGGATCGGTACATGTCACGCCCCGGGACCGGGCCTGGACGTGAACACCGGCGATGTTTAATAATTATTCATTACAAAACATCAAGCCTCATAGTGCAGCTCAAAAACCAGTCTATTACATAATCAAAATGATTGTCTTTACAACTGAAAATCGGAGAAATTTAATTACAGAGTGCGGAAGCGAAAAATTTCATTAACAAATAAAGCAGAGTCTTCACCAGCCCCAAAACAGATCTTGTTCTTCTTCTTCAACTTGTTCTTCATTCTTATCTGGGTGGAGAAGTAAGGGGTGAGTGTTTGGGGAAACACTCAGCAAGTGGGGGATACCATTCGAGCATAACAAATATACATATACATATACTGAATAACAGATTTCAGAACAGAGCTTAGACAGAACAGAGCATGTCAGAACTTAACAGAGCATGTCAGAGCTTTACAGAGCATAGCATAGCATAACGGAGCATAGCATGACAGATAGCATAACAGAGCATAGCCTGACAGATAGCACTGATGATTACTTCGTGTCTATGGTTTACTGATCAGTCCTTAAGTTTTACTCCTCTAAGAGGTCGAGGCCATTAGTTACACCAAGTAACCCAGAAATCCGAAATATTCCGTAAACCCATATAACGACAGAATCGTGTCTATGGTTTACTGATCAGTCCCTAAGTTTTGCTCCTCTAAGGGGTCGAGGCCATTAGTTACACACAGTAACCCAGAAATCCGAAATATTTCGTAAACCCATATAACGACAGCAAAGATCAGTGCGAACGGAGTTTGACACGAAACAGAGGTCTGAACGGAAAGGGTGCTCGAACAGTAGACGAAAAACTGAACTTTCGACAGAATAATATATATATACATATATCAAACGAATATATTACTTAGAAAAAGCCCACTTACTTGATTACTGCTCAAAACCTGAGAAACATGGTGGCAATGCTTGATTTCTTTTCTGGTTGCTACTTGAAGTGGATCACGAATGTAGAGATCTTCAGACGTTGCATACTTATGAAAATCACCGATATTTCATAAGTGTCTTCGGTATACGAACTCTCGGATTAAGCTCAAGGTTGGTTGGATTGTTCACAAAAGGAGAACAAGAAATTGTGAACGGAAAGATTGGATTGGTAAGCCATTTGAATCCATATCGGGTCGGTGAATTGAAGCTATAGTTTTATCACAAATGGTCGATACAATAGAATTGAAAAGGTATTTCGATAAAATCTAACATTTGGATCAAGATGAAATTTGAATAGAGTATGTGAAACATGATGAAATAACTTTTGAACGGTCAAGATCATTTTTCGAGAAAATGTGAAGCCGTTTCTAAGTGATGGACAAGAGCTGCAGATTTCTCGTATGGAATCTGTACAGAATTATGGAAAAGGGGTTTAACAAAAATCTAGCCGTTGGATTGGAATGAATTTGGACACCGTATTCAAGACATAACGAAGTAACATCTGAACGGTGGAGATCAGAAATAGAGGCCGTTTGAAATCATTTTAGGATGATAAACAGAAGCTGCAGTTTCCTCACATGTAATCTGTGCAGCATTCTTGCGAATTCGATTTACGGAAATATAACCGTTGGATCAGAATGAAATTATTACCTAGTATTCAAAACATAGGGAAGAAGATTCTGGACGGTGGAGATCGGATTCTACGAAACGGAGCAATGGCAATAGGTTCCGGCCAGTAGGCCTTCAGATTGTTGATGGAATGCTCAAAGCTTCAACCTCTTGCTTTTGAAATGGGACAGCCTCTTGCACGATTTTTGAGAGGATTTGTTGATGTTTGTAGAGTGAATTCTTCATCTTTGAGGGGTGTATATATAGGAGAGGTTGGGGAACTTGAAGGGTCACCTTTTGATGACCATTAAACACAACTTTATGGCCCTTAAACACCACTTTATGGCCATTATTATGTATTATACATAAGGCTACTTATGGTGTGCCTTCAATTGGCTTTTAATCCTCCTAAATCGACAGTTATAATCGTGAAATCTGACCTGTAAGCGACTGCCGAAGTTCGTGAGCAAAAATCTGGATTACGTGAAATCTGAATTATGAAGTTTCGTGGAGACGATGAAGTCTGCGTCGCTGCTGAATTTACGTCGCTGCTGAATTGGCATCGCTGCTGAAGTTGCGTTGCTGCTGAATTGTCGCTGCTGAATTTGCACCGCTGCTGAAGTTGCGTCGCTGCTGAATTTGCATCGCTGCTGAAGTTGCGTCGCTGCGGAATTTGCGTTGCTGCTGATTTTCTTTCACGTTCCACGACTGATCTGTATTCGTGTAGAAACTGTTGGAATTCACGAGCTAAAGTCTTACTTCACGCACCAGTCGACTGGTTACGCAAAATACCACAAAACGCGAGTATC